>SOPF01017571.1:0-10985 GCA_012979155.1 Hypericum perforatum
GCCCAGGAAACCCAAATTCATGAAGAAGATTCTGGACGATGACAAGGCCACCAAGACCACCAGCTTCAAGAAGCGCTTGCCAACCCTCATGACCAAGTCCTTCCAGTTGGAGACCTTGTGCGATGTTTCCGTCTGCGTCTTGTGTTACGGTTCCGACGGGAAAGTCCAGACTTGGCCTAAGGACAGAGCGGAGGCGGAGGCCAGGGTGCTCCGGTACAAGAAGGGGGCCGACAAGGACAAGCGGGAGTCCAATGTAGTTGCACTCTTGGAGAGTACCAAGAGGAGCTTGTTGAGGAAGGTTGCCAAGGAGGTGTCCGCTTGTTTCTCGGACTTGGCCGACGACGGGGAGAGGTTGGACAACGAGTTGAAGCGGTTAGAAGACAAGATTAGGGTTATGACCAGTAATGGGGATCAAAGGAATATGGACGTTGCTGCTACTTCCATCTTCGACGATGACTTCATCTGCCTGGATGATCTTGCTGGTCCGAATTTCGTCTTTGATCCATCGTTACTTGGCGAAGGAGATTCCGGTGGGATTGGCTTCGGTGATCTGGGTTTGGTGGAGAATGAATGGCCTAATCGCAGCGAGCCCGTAAACTTGGAGACCTTGGTTGCTAATATGGAGGATGACGTCTTCCTAGGTCTCCCAGATATTAATACGGGTCATATTGGTGTGGACTCGAGGAAGGTGGAGAATTTTGGTAAACTTATTATCCAAGACAACAACACAAACATTAATTGTCCAGTTGTGGTGGATAATTATTATTGCACGGGGAACGGTACAAGCTGCACTTTTGATCATACTATTGTCGGTCCTAACCCTAATTGTAACAACTCGAAGGAGGTGGAGGATTTCGGTACTTCCATTCAGGTCACCACCAACAATTCTCTACCCGTGGGTGATACGTCTTGCATGAAGAACTGCTGCAGTTTGGTGGATGATTACATCTACCTTGATGATATCGTAGGTCCGAATTTCACCTTTGGTGGTTCAAGTGGCATTGATCCATCGTTATATGGCGGCGTTTCGGCTGGGATTGGCTTTGGTGCAATGGAATTTAATGGATTTTGTTTGTAGGATCGGGTGATTTTTTTTTTAGATTATTGCAGATGTAAATCTGAGAGTACTTGTTCCTATACTGGTGATCTGTAGCTCATAAATGCAAAGTTGCTTGCTTTACAAGAATCCCACGCAGCTGTTTCTTCAAGATTGTGTTTTTAACTACTACGCATTTATTATTAGTTACCTTCTTCTAATAGTAACTTCCAGTGTTCCAACTCTCCCGCTCTAAATCATATATCATACATAAGAGGTACCAAATGGCTATTTCTAAAAAGTAACTTGTCGATCCAAAGTTGTAAATTGATTAATTTGTAAGTGATTTTGATTCATTAAAAATTCGGTTCAAGCTCTAAAAATATAAGATAAAATTGGAAAAATCATCCACTAAAACTGTAAGACAGACATAACGCAATAGAACCCAAGTTATAAAATGGCTTGGTTCAAGTATGGAATAATACGTATTTAACAAAACGATTATAGAACAAAACCCATTGGGGTCTATTAAGAGGGCCACTTACCAAATATGAGAGCATACCCTTGTTGGCTTTTTCATATGGTTAGGTTACATGTGGTATGCAACATATTTTTTTGGAAAAAGAATCTTTAAGTACTCAGTGGTTTGCAAAAAAATCACTTTAGTACCCTGTGGTAAAGAACCCTTAATTCGAGTCATACCTCACCAATTTTCCATCACTTTGGTCCCAAAATTACGATATTGTCCCTCCCTGAATCAGAACCTAACCAAACCCAGTTCAACCAGACCGAACTCATATTCAAGTTAACCCAATGGAGCGTAGAAAATAAAAAATGACTCGGATTGAGCTGAAATTTTACAAGAAGAATTCTAAAAATAAGTAGGACATATGGAAAAAATTTCAAAAATTTTAGAGGCCCGAAAGTAATTTGTTTTTTCAAAGTGCTGAAACTTCGTAAAATCATATAAAATAGAAAATACATCCAATTAAGTTGAAATTTGTCCCATTGGGAAGAATCCTAAAAATACATATGATTTAAGAAATACATTTTAGGAATTTTAGAGGCACAAAAGTATTTCTTTTATTTTTCGAAGTGCTAAAACTTCGTAAAATTGTATAAAATAGAAAATACATTCAATTGAGTTGAAACTTGTCCCATGTAACCTTAAGAACCTCCAATAAATGTAGGAACTAAAATGCATCCCTATGACAAGTTTCAACTTAATTGGATGTATTTTCTATTTTATGTGATTTTACGAAATTGTAGCATTTTGAAAAATAAAAAAATACTTCCAGGCCTCTAAAATTCTTGAATTTGTTTTTGTAATTCGTGTGTATTTATAGGATGCTTCTTGTAAAATTTCAGCTCAATCCGAGTCATATTTTATTTTCTACGCCCCATTGGGTTAAATTGAATATAGGTCCGGTCCGGTTAAATTGGGTTTGGTTAGTTTCTGATTTAGGGAGGGGCAGTATCGTAATTTAGGACCAAAGTGATGGAAAATTGGTGAGGTATGACTCGAATTAAAGGTTCTTTACCACAGAGTACTAAAGTAATTTTTTGCAAACCACAGGGTACTTAAAGATTTTTTTCCCTATTTTTTTGAAATAGTGATCTGCAACATGGTTAACCTGTCACATCCTACTGAGAATGTTAAGTAATAAAATCGTCATCTACAGCAACTTTTGAAAATTGACAGGACCTGTTTTAATGCACCGCGATCTGGCAATCAACACTTAATAGTACATCAGCTTCGAGTCCCTACCAACCACAAACAGTACCAGCAATTCCGCCGTAGAAAGGCGCATGATCAGAAATCAGCTCCTACAAACCTTAGAAAAGCAACTACCTTGTCCATTACAAGAAACGAGAGAGCAGCTAGCTAGCTACTGGTTTTCTGTCATTACACAGCCGATGTCCCAACAAAATTATATACCCCAATCAGCCTGAACAGTATAAGTATATCCTTCCAGCCTGCAACGGTAGGTCCACGTAATCTTCATAGAAGAAGGGATGATTGATTGTTCAAGGAGTCGAGGCATTCAGATATCTCCGTGTCTTGATTTTACGTCCTCCAGATTGAACAAATAGCTAATCAATCTCTCCCTCTTCAACATCCTTAGCAGGCTCTGTAACAGTTTTGGGTAGTTCAGCCTCTTTCTCATCTTCATCATCGTCTATCATGTACAGTCCTAGTTGTTCTAACACAATACTACTTCCTTCGCAGGCTCTGGAATAGTTTTGGGCAGTTCAGCTTCAGCCTCTTCCCCGTCTTCATCATCGTCTTTCATGTACAGTCCTGCTGTTCCAAAGGATTTCTACTTCCCTCCGCAGGCTCTGAAATAGTTTTGGGTACTTCAGCCTCTTCCTTGTCTTCATCGTCATCTTTCATGTACAGACCTAATTGTTCAGAGGGATTACTACTTGGTCGCAGGCTCTGGAATAGTTTTGGGTAGTTCAACCTCTTTCTCGTCTCCATCATCTTTCATGTACAGCCCTAGTTGTTCCAATGGATTACTACTTCTCTGAAGCTTCTGTAAATGGTCAGGGCTTATTCATTGGCCACAGTTCTGACCATTTCTACCATAAACTGACTATTCACATTGATGTCAACCGTCTTTTCCATCTGTAATACCAAGACTTCAGTGCAGTCAAGGATGAAAACCCATAACAACGTTGCAAAGATGTTTGATGGAAAACCAGTAGGAGCACTTGACGTGCAGCTTCTCTTTCAAGTTCCCTCTTATCTTTCAAGCAGAAATATGAGAGCGAATCCAGAGAACACGATATATAATTTCGTAAGAATAACAAACCTGGAAACAAACTTACAGGTCTCAGTGGCAAGCCCTTATCACTGAGCAGACAAGGGGGTGCCCTTGGGCCCTGAGTCTTTCGGCGATCATATCTGCGGCTTGATTTGAACTTGCAGTCCCCAATTTTCAAGAAATAAGAGCAATATGGTTTACCAGGTCATTCGGAAAATTCGTCAACTTGCTTTGACTTCTGGTGATGTCCATAATGGGCTTTAGTTGGCAAATTCTTTACAGAGAATGTTGGAATTCTTTCTTGAGAATATGCAGGACCCTTCATGATCCAACAAGTAAAATAGTTAGCAAAAGGACAAATACATCTCGGGGTTCTTTCTTCTCAAAATTTTCAAAATCAATAAAAAGACCACGAGCAGAACCATCTTAGATCACATGAACTAAACCAAAATGTCATGGAAGTACCGGATATTCATTCCACTCTGGATTCTTGGAAATGGCTTGAGGTGGTGGGAACATCATTGGCATGAAGCCTAGCATTCTAGGCGAATACCATGGAAAAATGGTAGGCTTTGATGAAGCATAAATGGAAGGAGATCCACCATTATTAAATGCTGATCGAGACTCGCTAACTCCTCCGGCACTAGGATTTGGATGATTGAAGCGACAGTTCACACCATACTAGCAGGAAACATTATGCATGTAGTAAGGGCATTCTTTCTCTCCCTGCCACAAGTGAGATAGTGAATTGGCAGTGGCATTCTTGACCAATACTAATCCAAAGGCCAAATTTTCATCAGTTGCCAATCAACTGAAATGCGCAATTACTGGTCTAATTGGCAGGTTAAGGAAATTAAGCTCAGCAACTGGGTATACTAGTTCTTTAGCATGGCTTTCTTTCACTTTTGAGTGGCTGTATCAGCAAGCATCTCCATACTTGCAGCCACCACTCCTTAAGTAATACTGTAAAACTATTATGGGCTTGTTAGTTAGTATTTCCTATTCCATTATTTCTTATTTAGTTATTTTCCATTAAGTTGTTCAGGTCAGTTAGAGGGTTTGTCTCAGACTTCTTATTTAGTTTATTAACTAATGGCTATATAATGCCTTGACATCCTAGGGTTTGATTATCAAAAAATCATAATAAAGACGTCTTTTTCCTACCTCCTTCTTCTCAACTTCCTCTTCCTACGTTCTTCTCAATAATCTTTCTCAAATTCTATCAATTTCGAGTAGGATCCTTTCAAAAACACTCAACAACGATGCAGCGCTACAGAGGAGCCAAAATCGAAAATCGCCAAGCCCTTCGCATAAAACTCCACTAACAAAACAAATCTGTCATTTTTACCCACTGAGGGAAGACAAAAATGAAGCACATTGCCAACTAGTGAGACCCTTAAAATTGAGAAAATAAATATTTCCGTCAAAAGGTTGATTTGATTAGGGTCAACATGATGACTTAATGAGAAGGCACGGAAATAATAAGCAAGCAGCACTACAGAGGATCAGAAAAAAGATTCTCTTTCGAAAGGAAAATGTATAGGAGCTACTGGTAACAAAAATCCAAGCAACAAACTGAATTTGATTCATAATCAAACACCAAAGGGCCTATTGAATTTGATTCAGACATTTGAAATACAAGAGAAATTATGGATAGACAAAAGCATAGATGTTACCTAATGCTGACAATAGAAGATTAACCCACATTACCTTGCATTCTAGTTGCCCCAGTCATTCTCTAGTATCTTCCCAATCCTTGCTCCTTTCTTTGCCAGGCTAGACACAACACAATGCGTCAATGCCAAAAGTAGACATTAGCTAGACATTTTCTAAGCCTTAGGAAACTGATGTCTTAAATTGAAGACAGATAGGTACAAAGCACATAAGCCAACTAAACTAAAAGAAAACCAACATCATTGAACCATGGCAAACCCACCCCATCCCCACAGAAGCTACCAACGGAGAAAAATACAGTGGCATATATCGGCTTCCCAGAGCGGTTATCACCCACATTGATCTATCCTAACCAACTTGATGAGACTAGGCACCTCACATTTCCCAATTTCTTTTTAACAAGAAAAATTTACGTATTAAAAAATAAAAGTCAATACAGTAAGTGCTTAAACTTACTATTTATCACACTGTTAAGTGCTCACAAGCACATGTCTCCTAAGTTAACAAAAGATAACAGCCCTAGCTAACAAGTCACGATAATTAGATAGATATTATCTTGAGATTAGTTCCCGAACGTCTTCTGATATAATCTTTCGATTTCCCAGTTAAGCACACAAGTTCCAAAACCCTAAAAAGCACTTGACATTTTCTTCACAAAACTGATCTGCCAACTCCCAACAGTAGCAGATAACACTTCCCTCTAAACACATTAATAGCTAGTCTCAGCCTGCTACAAACAACTCGAAAAAATGAGTAAAGTGCATAAACTTTCTTAGAAGAACAACAAAAGCACCTGGCTCGTGGTAGTCCGAGCGGGGTGATTAAACTTGCAGCAAGTTCCAGTCTTGATATAAATGGAGCAATCCTCAGCCCCACGCCACACCGGATACTTCCCATCTCCTCCGAACTCAAACCTCCGCAACTTCCTTCTCCTCCTCCTCCACATCCTCTATCTCCACCGGCCTCAAACCGCCTCCTCCGCCACCTTGTCTTTGTCCCCCAAGTCGCTCCACCCGTCGAAATTATCAACATTGCCCTTGTCCTCCTCCAAATGTAGGCGCTCCTCCAGCTCCTTCCGTACGATCTCCACCTCCTCCTCCTCGGTCGCCGCTTGGTCGGGGTGGCGGTGATCGGTAGGCTCTGAATCGGGCTCGCCGTCGGCTCCCGGAGGAGTTTGCTACGATCGCTAGGGGTCAGTAAGATCCATTTTATATCCCCTTTTGAGTATCCCGGAACCCTAATATTTGGCCGGAGAAGTGTGTGGGAATGGGGCCGATGAGGGGGCGAGAAGAGAACTGGGAAGCGTGTAGACTTTGCAGTGCGTTTTAATTTCGTTTGCCCCTTTTCGGTGTAAAGTCGGAGGCTCGGAGCCATGATGGGATGGAAGTTTGGAAATATAACTTTTAGTTGTAAATAATGTTTTAGTCCTTCGTCTTCTGTTAAATTTACGAATTTGTTCTCCGTATCTGCTAAATTATACGGACGTTTTTCTCAAATTGGAAATTATTATACTTTCGGATCATTAGTGCCAAAATATTTTATTTTTTTCCATGAATGAATATTTGAAAAGACAAAAATTATCGCTTTGTATTTGGGTAAAAAAGATCACTAACATCATCTCATCACCGACAAAGATGTAGAAGACAAGATGATGTTGGTCAATTTTTTACGGTCATTTTTTTCTTTTCAAGTGATTATTTGCTAGAAATAATTAAATATTTTGGTCACAAGCACCCGAAAGTATATAAGCCTAAATTTGAGGGATACCAGAATAATTTAGCAAACAAGAAGGACAAATTCATCAATTTGGCATAAGACGAGGCACTTAAGAGTAATTAACCCTAACTTTATTATTTTTTTTGGGACAAGGATACTTAAGCGGAGTTGGATTTGGTTTGTAATTCTATACATTATGGAGTTAGGGCAGACGCATTGACATTTTTTTCTTCTGATACTAGCATTTCTTTCTTGCGATGCAGACATTTTTTTATGTGATATCGACATTTATATTTATATGTTTTGTATTTTTGGTAGATTGCGCTCGTATTTTCTTTATGTAATATTCAACATGTGTATTTTCATTTTTTGTATTTTTTTAATCTATATTTTTTCATGTAATATTGCTCGTGTGATTTTTTTCACTTTGGTCCTATGATTTTTTATTTTTTTGCAAAAAAAACGTTTAATGTGTATGTTTTCATATTTATTTATTTTTTAACAGCGACATTTCTTTCATATCATACTGGTCCATGTGGACATATTTTTATTTTAGTCTCGTAGTTTTGGATTTTTGAAAACAAACATTTCGTATAATTTAGAAAAAATATGATTTCGTACCTAATCTATCCACCTCTTAAGCACCCTTTTTTATGGAAAATAGACATTTAGCCAACCCAAAAAAGACTTTTGAGTTATGCAAAATAAAGGTTATGGTTGAGATTAAATATAGGGTAGAGCAGTGAGGTTGTCTTTTGTTGTTATGGTGTGGTTGTCTTTCCAGGTACGCCAGTAGAGTCACCATCCACTCTCAGAGGCTACCAAACTTTTTGACATGCCACTTTGGTTGCCAAAATTAGTTGCCTTCCCACTTTGGTTTATTGACTTGATCGCCGCCCTTCTTTGAATAATGGTCGTGGTTTAAAAAGAGAAGCCATAAGCCATGAACCATATGCTTTTTGAGAATTAAGCGATGGTCCCTTATCAACAACCAGCTCATAATCCTTTTCGATATGACCTAAATAGCCACATTCATAGCAAAAATATTAGAGCTTTTCAATCTTGAAGTATACTTATGCAACTATTCATCCCAGAAACCAAAGCTGCTTTCCACGAGGTATAGACTTCCTCAAATCCATGTTAATATGAATGTATATATATCCTCCCATTTGAAAGTTATTATATGTATCCCATTCAAAAAAGGAATCCAACAATTGTCTAATAGACCTAGCAATCCCTCGGTAAAGCCCCCCATTAGGAGATCGTAAATACGAACCCATAAAGGAACTAAGAATAATTCTATGCTAAAAGGTTGGACGTCGTCCTTAATCTCATCCATTACTACCACTTGATGATCAAAGTGTCATGGTTGTTCTAGTAATACTCGATCGATCTTTCTTCTTGTTTGGAAGTGGAATATAAAGTAATTTGGACCGTTCTCAAAGGCCTCCAATCCATTGTACAGATTCCATAAGTTCTTCATCACCATCATGAAAGCCTTATCAATCATAAATTTTTCTTCCAAACTGATGCAATCAACCACACTCTTCTACTCTTCCTTTAGGATTGATAACCCATATAGTATATCAACTATCTCGTCTTCCATATTTCTTATCTTCACCACACTTGCAATGGCTTTGATGTCTTCTACCACCCCCTTCCCCTTACCCCCTTACCCTCAATCTCTCTCCTATATAGGTCGTTCAAAGCTAAAAGACTCTACCCAACTCAACTCAACAAAACCTTCCTCTCACTGATGTAACTCAAAGAAGACCTAAGCTAGATTCATGGGAGATCACTACTTTAAACATTTTTGTGCGTTCTTCCAAGGATTAGTGTTTATGAATCTAGGAAAAGGAAAAGAAACTCAATGGATAAGATGAAATAAAATTGCAAAACCCTAAGCCTAGGGAAGAACTCATAGTCATGAGAGAAAAAACCCTAACAAATACAAATCAATTCATTTATAAATGTTGAATAATGTACTACTTTGTTTATTAATTTATTAGAATGATATTTTAATTCTAATATTTTAGTAAGTTAAGTGACATGTGGTGGTAGTTGATTGATGTGTAACTTTTCTAAAAGTTACATCATTGTATCAAAACTTGGGTGTGCTTTTGAAAAAGTGGGGGAATGCAAAAAGTCACAGAGAATGTCTCCTCCCCTTCTTCTATTTTGCTATCAAAATTTCTGCAGCCTTTTACCACTAAAAGATTAATCTTGTTCATATATTAGAGTGTAAGGGTTATAGATATTTTAGCTTGCCAACATTGTAGTATCAGAGCCGAAGGTTTTAGAGCATCAAAGTGGAGTTGTGATGAGTGCTTAAAACACTCATTACTTTTGTCCATTTTTTAGTTTGTTTCTAGTATTGTAGATTGTTTTATTTGAGTTTTAGTTATCTTTGCCGTTGTTTTGTTTATTTCATGTTTTTAGTTGTGTATTTTGTTTCTCATTGTATTTTCTTGTGTTTATGAGCATATTTAAGGTGAAATGAAGGACGATCGAGCTAGACGCGCAGATGCATGGACAAGAGGGAAGCCACGAAGGCAAGAAGTGCAAATCTGGCACAGTTGGCGCGCGCCATAGGTGCGATTGGCGCGCCAAGACAGACCTCTTCCTACTCAAAAGATGATAACTTTTGCATACGACGTCCAAATGCGATGAGGTTGGTGGCGTTGGAAAGAAGACATTCGGGGCTAAAACTTTGTCTCTAATAGGCATCTTCAAATTCTGAGTCTAAGAGGTCCAAAATGCAAGAATGGCGCACGCCAATGAAGCAAAACCAAAGACATGGCGTATGCCAGGTGGAATTGGCGTACGCCAACCCCTGACAGAGACTGATTTAGGCCAACCCACTTGCTCATTTCAATGGCAAACAATGGAGGGGGCCATGAGATTCGAGTTTTGGCATTAGAAGATGATAAGAGACATGTGTGGGAGACATCTTTGAGTAGTTGTTAGGATATTGGAGTTTTTAAACATTAAACTTACCTTTACTTTTGACTTTTGACTTTGGTAATGTAATAAGTGTGTAATAAGCAAAGGAGACTAAGGCAGAGAGGGCAGAGGGGAAAGGCCACGAAATTGGAAGATAGTCTTTACCAAGAGGGAGGAACATGATGGAGGAAGAAGAAAACCTTCAAGAACATCATTAAGCTTCCTTCTCCTTAACTCTTTCCTTTGTATTTAAGCTTATGTTCATATTGTATATAACTATGTTGTTGATTATAAGCATGTGTAACTAGTTTGTTTGTGAGTTTGGTGCCTTGAAACCAAACATGTAACCACGGTTTAAGGGAGTAAAAATGATAAGGAACATGTTTTGATTAACGAACTTAAGGCTTAATCATGGTTTCACTTAGGTTATGATTATCATTAGTCTTAGGAACCATACTTTGGTTTCGACAAGAGTCTAGTGGCCAAGTAAGTTTGGTTTTGACACAACCAACTTTGGTTTTGACAAAGTCATAGCAACCATGTATTAGTTTAGATTAATTGGCTGTGATAAAATCTTTGTGAGTAACCTTGACTATGAATTTAGTTAATCTTTGAGACCGAGAGGAGATAGGATTAGTAGAAAGGTTAATCAGATGATTTGTTGCTTTGTGTGAAGAGAAATCCTCCTTAGTAACTTGTTGTCCACTGAGTGATATGGATAGTTGGTCTTTAGCTAAGTGAAGTTGGCTTTTGGGGTCGATAGAACATCTTGCCATTCTAAGCATAGTTGAAGATCAATTTAGACTAATCTGGTGCGAGAGTGTAGATTGGTCACCTTTGAAACACTC
>SOPF01017584.1:0-13070 GCA_012979155.1 Hypericum perforatum
CAAGTTTCTATATTGCCCAATTCGTCTCTTGTGACCTCTTGAAAGAACGATTTCCATAGAAGATCCATAAAGTACTCAAGACCAATGTCCCCTAGATTCCGGGAAGTATTTTGTTGATGCAGGTACCCTTGCGCCATCCAAAGAGTTATGAGCTCTGGGACATTGATTATATGACCTTTGGGAAACAAGCAACAATAAGCAAAGCAATGCTTCAGATACGACGGCAGATGATCATAACTTATCTTAAGACTTTGAATGATATTTCCATGTCCTCCTCTTCCTCCTCCAAGTTCCTCCATTCTAAAGGATGACCACTCACCAATTGTAGTTTTGAAGTACAAGAAGCTCCCTATTACTTTTATGGCCAATGGAACACCAGAGTATTTTGCAACTATTTCCTCTGTGATCTCTCTATGAATTTCACTTGGGACATTCCCTTTGTTGAATGCCATTTGCGCAAACAATAACAAAGAGTCAGCTATAGACAAACCTTGCAAGTTATACACTTTCATTGGACGTATCATCTCTGCTACATTAGAGAGACGAGTAGTGACAATGATCCTGCTTCCCATAACACCTCCAAGTAACAAATCTTTCAATTTAGTCCATTTTTCGAAATCCTCGTTCCACACATCATCCAATACTAGCAAGTACTTTTTTCCATTGATTTTCTCATGGAGCATGTCAACTAAGAGGTCCATCTCAATATCTCCATCTATTTCTTTAGTGGACGACCCTAAAATCTTCTTGACGATTGCCTTCACATTAAAATCATCACCAGAGACACAAATCCATATTCTCAGCTCGAATATTCTCTTGACTCTCTCATCTCGGTACACATGTTGAGCCAAGGTTGTTTTTCCTAGTCCTCCAATTCCCACTATTGGAATAATCCCCAAGTTCTCCTTGTAGTCCCCAGACAATAAAAGCTCTACAATGGCATCCTTGTCACCCTCTCTCCCAACGACCACTTCAGGAGGATGGGAGTGAGTTTGCCGTCTATCCTTAGGCACAACAGGCCTCTCCGGACGGCGCTCCACCAGGCCGTAGTTAAGGCGGTCAGCCGCGATAGCATCCAGCCTAGTCCTCAAGTTCTTGATCCTATGAGCCATCTTAAGACCAAAGACAGGCTGGTTGGAGCTTGAGAAGAAAAGCCGTACCTCTTTTGACACCTTATTACCGGGCATCACTTTTCGCCGCAAAGCTTCATAGGAGAAATCATCCAGCAGATTTTCGGCATAGTTCATGACGTCCTTGAGCCGTGTAAGCCAAAGTCGGAGTTGATGACTAGCCGCGGACTTCTCCTCGGCATCAAGAAGCACAGCTTGAATGGTGGAGAGAGTACCTTGGAGCCTCTGGAACTCATCATTGACACCTGACAGCAGCCGAATCTCCTGGAAGAGCTGGGAGCTCAAGGTGCTAAGGATTCCCTGCGCCACACCGAAGAGAAGTGTTTCTGCCATTTTCTCAGAAATCGAGAGAAGTTCTTATTGTAAAAGTCAATGTTCAAGCAACCGCAACATCTCAAACCATTAACCTGGTGTAATAAGTCCACGTCCAGGGAGGTAGTTGACAAGGGGAATGGTAGGTTTTCGATATATAAAATTGCATATTGGCCTTTGGGAGGTGTTTATATATTCTTTTGGGGTGGAAATTGGGAGGTATTATATTATTATATTGGGAGATGTAAGGGATGCACGTTCTAGAGATGGTCACCCACATGGCTTTTCCGAAGTTTGTATAAAAAAAATTTGATTTTCGAATTTAATTTCACATCTAAAGTACACCATGAATGAATGATCTTGTATGTACTTCGCTGACCAGATCATATCACGATCAAGAGAATCAGCCCTTTTTTTTTTCCCGTAATGAAAAAGGACCAAGAGGCGTAATGAAATTTGGAAAATTTGATCTTCGTCTTCTTCTAACCTCTCCCCTGTTGCAGTTCTGTGAAGCTACTGCCACTGGATCATGTGGGTCAACGCCAAAGTCAAAGACACTGATAAGCGGAGGGACAGTAGTTAGGAGGAGGTAGCTGACGTGTACGTGGAGGATGAGGTCATCGTCTCTGTGAAGCCCAATCTGAAGGTAATGCCCCTTGTTTTTCCTTTCCCCAAGTTGTGTTAGAATCTCCTCATTTGTGAATTTCGTTGCTTGCCATGAAACGGGGTCGTGCCAGGGTCAATGAGTTAGTAGAAAAAGCACCACAAGTTGATGTTTCTTAAGTTTTTAAGTATTTTTGGGAACATGGAACTGGCTGGTTTTTTTGTTTAGTTTTGGTGTTTGTTTGCTCTTTGGCTGATCATAATGAGAAATTCTCTGCCGCTTACGGCCTTCATTACTGCTTTAACATATTTATACAGGTTTTACATCAGAAACCCTAGACAACTTCCTAAACAGTCTCCTGCCAGAACAAGGACTTTACATCCAAGATAAGAATCCTAAACACGTTATAATTACAAACTATTCCGTAACTACAGGGACGAGATACGTATCTCTACACTCCCCCTCAAGCTGGCGTGTGCAAATTGATAACACCTAGCTTGTCTAACAACTCCTTGAAACGTTCTCGTCCAAGTGCCTTTGTAAATATGTCAGCCAACTGAGCATTGGTGGAAACCTTGCGCGGTACTATTTCACCAGTCTGAACTCGTTCACGAACAAAATGGCAATCAATCTCTACATGCTTGGTTCTCTCATGAAATACCGGATTCATAGCAATGTGTAAGGCTGCTTGATTGTCGCAATATAACGATGTTCCTTTCAACTGTGGAACTCCAAGATCGCGCGATAAACGTCGCATCCATATAATCTCTCTTACCGTACTTGCCATGGCTCTGTATTCTGCTTCGGCCGATGAGCAAGCTACCACAGATTGCTTTTTACTTCGCCATGATATTGGTGATCCTCCCAGCGAAACGTAGTATCCAGTTCGAGATTTTCTAGTAGTGGGACAGCCTCCATAGTCCGCATCACAATATGCTACTAGTGCGTCACCTCCTTCAGATCGTAAGAGTATGCCCTGACCGGCAGTGCCCTTGAGGTATGCTACAACTCGCTCCGCAGCAGCCATGTGCTCCTCCCATGGTGCACTTACGAACTGACTCAATAAGCCAACCGAATAAGATATGTCAGGCCGAGTGATGACCAAGTACATTAGTCGGCCAATAAGTCTTCTATATCTCGCTTTATCTGCGAATTCCTTGCCCTTGTCAGCTGCAAGGTGGTGATTTTGCTCCATGGGAAAACTAGCTGGCTTAATCCCTTGCTTACCACAATCTTCCAAAATATCCAGGGTGTACTTCCGCTGACTGAGCACCAGTCCGTCTTTTGTTCTGGCTGCTTCTATTCCCAAGAAGTATTTCAGAGGTCCCAAGTCCTTGATCCCGAACTCGTTATTTAGGTACTCTTTTACCTTGTGAATCTTCAACTTGCTATTGCCGGCAAGGACAACGTCGTCCACGTATATGAGTGCGAGTACAACAACATCGCCTCTCCTATACATGAACAACGAATGATCGGCATTTGATTGTCGAAAACCCTTCTTGAGCAAGGCATTTGTAAACTTGGTATACCAACTCCTTGAGGCTTGTCGCAGACCATACAATGACTTATGTAATCTACACACCCTCTTGTCTCCTGGTTTTCCAAACCCTTGAGGTATCTTGAGGTATACTTCTTCATGTAGATCTCCGTGAAGAAAAGCGTTGTTCACATCTAATTGGTGAATCAGCCAATTCTTCTTTACAGCCACTGCCAATAGAAATCTAAGCGTCACAAGCTTCGCGACTGGTGCAAATGTCTCGTGGTAGTCTACTCCCTCAATTTGCTTGAAACCTCGAGCAACTAGCCTGGCCTTGTATCGTTCCACTTCACCATTTGGCTTGAATTTTACCTTGTAAACCCACTTTGAATCCACAGCTCGCTTTCCTCGCGGTAATTCTTGTAATGTCCAAGTTCCATTCGACTCCAGTGCTTGTATTTCACCTTGCATAGCCTTTCGCCAATGATCGTACTTCACAGCCTCACTGAAGTCTCTTGGCTCACTTTGGGATGAAATCGCTGCAAGCAAAGCCTTGTGTGGTCGAGAAAAGAAATTGTAACTCACAAAGTGTGACAAGGGATGTACCGTTGAGTTCCCTGATGGCTGGTCCGGCTCTTGCGTGGTGATGGAGGGTGGTAATTGGACTTCAAAGTCTTCTAGCTGTGTTGGCAATTTACGATTTCGCTTTGGGCGATTATCAATCCCATCTACGTTAGGAACCAGAATTGCTGCTTCTTCCTCACAGCTTACTCCTTCACCATTCGGTGAATTAAGTGCTTCATGCGACTGCTCCTCTATCGGTCTGTCGCTGTTCATTGATTTAGAAGCTTGTCCCTCGTTCCTAACATTTATTAAGTCATCTGACACAAATATTTCGGTCTGAATTGGTCTCCGATTGTTTATGTCCTGTGCATCTTCGACTTCCTGCACTGAAGAAGTTTGCGCGAACGGAAACACACTTTCAACAAAAAACACGTCTCGACTCGTAAAGATTTCTCCTGAGCTCAAGTCATAAACTCGATAACCCTTCTGCCCAATGGGGTATCCTAAGAACACGCATCGTCTCCCCCTTTCGCCAAACTTATCAGAAAGGTGTTGATGAGCATAAGCAAGGCAGCCAAAACTCTTCAAGTGTTCGTAGGTAGCTGGTTTCCCAAACATGACTTCATAGGGTGTTTTGTATTGGATAGCTGCCGATGGCAGTCTATTGAGGAGATATACTGCCATGAGAACACACTCACCCCAGAACTCAACAGGAAGGTTGGCTTGAAAGCGTAGGGCACGTGCCGTTTCCAATATGTGCCTATGTTTGCGTTCAACGACACCATTTTGTTGCGGTGTGTTGACGCAAGAAGTCCGCAGAATAATTCCAGACTCGGCATAAAACTGTGCCATGCTCTTGGACTGAAACTCGGCGCCATTATCACTCTGGATAATCTTTATCTTGACACCAAATTGTCGTTCCACCATGGCATGATATGCACGTAAAATCTCGCCAACTTCGGATTTGTACTGCATCAAGTATACCCATACCCCTCTACTGTAGTCATCGACGATTGTCAAAAAATATCGTGCTCCCGTCAATGAACTTGTACGATAGGGTCCCCAGATATCACAGTGTATCATATCAAAACAAGAATTCATCTTTATTAAACTTCTTGAAAAGGGTAATCTTGTATGTTTTGCTCGTAGGCAACAATCACAAAAGAAGTCCTTATCAACTACTTTATTCTGAAGAAAGGAAATGTGTCTCATCATTCTAGCAGATGGATGCCCTAATCTCTTGTGCCAAAGTTGTAGATCAACCTGCTCTTGGTATGCCAATACCACCCCACCATCTTGTACCGTGCTGAAGTGATACAGTCCATCGCAATGCCTACCCAGACCAATCAAGTTCCTCGCGGGTAAGCCCTGTACAACACAATAATCAGGTAGGAAAGTGAGAACACAATTTAGCTCCTTTGTCATACGACTAACTGAAAGCAAGTTACACTTAAAATCAGGTATGTAAAGGACTCGCTGCAAAATCAAGTCTTTGCTTAATCGGACCGTTCCAATTCCATGGACATCGATGCTGTCTCCATTCGGAATTTTGACAGGTAAGCTCGTTACCCTTTCAATCTGCCCATCGAACATGCGGATGTCTGAGGCAATGTGCTCGGATGTACCAGAATCAATTATCCAAGCATGGGTACAGAAACTCTTACCTGCCATGTTAACAACTGGATCCGAATTTGTAGGATGCTGTTGCTTACTTGCTTCGCCTTCCAAGTTAAGGTACTTTACCAAGTTGGCATACTGATCCTTTGTCAACCCTGGAATGTGACTCTCATCCGATCCAGAAAGAGCATTTGCTCTCGGCCTCGGACCAGCAAGTTGCTGCGACTTGCCTGGTCTTTGATTCGGCTCCCTTTGTCCTCTCTTCTCCCAACCTGGTGGATAGCCAATAATTTCGTAGCATTGGTCTTCCATATGTCCGATCTTTCCGCAGTGATCGCACTTTGGTTTATCACTCTTGACGCCCTTGCGCTAAAAATTATTCTTCTCCGGTTGCGCGTGAAATGCAGCTCCATCGACAATGGTTCGCCTTGGTGCCGACAGATTTCTTTGTTGCTCGTCTTCTGCGACAAGGTGATAGGCATTGCCCAAAGTGGGAGGTGGCGTGGTGCTCAAAATTTGTGTTTTGACCACGCCGAAGACTTCATCGAGTCCCATCAGGAAATCAAACAATCGCTCCTTTTCCCGTATGTTCGACATTTGTCTTTGAACATCGCAGGTGCAATTGTTGCAGACGCACTTCGGCAGCGGGTTGATTGCTTGCATCTCATCCCACAACCCCTTCAGCTTCGTGTAATAAGCTGATACACTCAGCTTTCCTTGCCTTAGCTGTGCGATTGAACGACGCAGTTCGTAGGCTCGGGGCGCACTCCCCTTTCCAAACCTCTCCTCAAGGTCAGCCCAGATTTCTTCCGCCGTTTTAGCATACCGCACGCTCGCACGGATGTCCTTTACCATGGCACTTTTGAGCCATCCCTTTACCATAGCATCACATCGCAACCACAGCGGGTATTCTGGCGAAGTCGGTGTTGGCTTCTGGATGGTCCCATCAACGAAACCATGTTTATTTTTCGCATATAATGCGTCCTTCATATCTGCAATCCACTCTCCGTAGTTGCTGTCATGAAGTAGGTCGGTCACATATACGTGCCCGGGATTATCCGAGGCATGTATATAAAGTGGGGACTGCACATCCAAAGCCCCGGATGAGATGGGCGACGACACTTCATCTCCTCCTCCGGATGATGCTGTACTTGTCCTCGACATGTTGCTTTGATGGTGGGGGTGTAATCTTATGCGGCGGGTGATTGGCTATTTTGGGTGGAGTTTGTCGGATCGCTTAGTTCCGCTCTGATACCATGAGAAATTCTCTGCCGCTTACGGCCTTCATTACTGCTTTAACATATTTATACAGGTTTTACATCAGAAACCCTAGACAACTTCCTAAACAGTCTCCTGCCAGAACAAGGACTTTACATCCAAGATAAGAATCCTAAACATGTTATAATTACAAACTATTCCGTAACTACAGGGACGAGATACGTATCTCTACACATAATGCTTCAATCTGTTCTTCTTAATGGTGTTGGCTTGTGTTTGTATTTTAAGGTTGGGGATGAAGTTTATGTGATTGATGCCACTGGAAGATATGTGATGCCAGGTTAGAAATGGATTTGAGATCTATTTTATTGATTTCCTGATCTGATCTGATTAACACAAAACTGCGGTTTCCAATGTCAACAACCGGCATTGACTGACCCTCATAAGCACCTGGCGTTGGAGTTTATCGGTACTGAGACCATCGATAATTTCTTCAGTGGCCAGGCTGCTGCCTTAGCTGGTGGGACATCAAAGCACATTGACTTTGTTATTCCACTTGGTGGCAGCTTGATGGAGGGTTTCAGGGCTAATGAGGAGAAAGCGAAAGTTTCCTGCATGGACTATGGTTTCCACATGGCTGTAACCAAATGGGATGAAGTTATTTCGAGGGAATGGAAATAATGGTGAAAGAGAAAGGTCACTGTTGATTCATCTAGATTGCTTGATCTTGATTTAGTTGGAAAAACTAGAACCTTCTTATCCATCAGTTTTTGAATAGCATCTGAAGCATGTTCGGAAGTCGCAGGTATCAATTCTTCCAAGTTTTTCCTAGCATACAAGAGGTCCCTCATGATAAACGACGAGCTTCTTTTAGAGGCCTAAACCGGTGCAAGTCTCTTGGTGCCTTAGATATGGTCCATGCAGAAAATGGAAATGCTGTATTTGAAGGGCAGAAAGGAATGATCGAACTTGGTTTACTGGTCCAGAGGGACATTCTCTTTCTAGACCACCCGTGGTAACTAACTTTATGTCTCTAACTAGCTTCTGAAGTCTGCTCTAGATTGACCGTGCTAGTATTTGGATGTTTCTTTTCTTATGCTCTATGATGCTTTAACCATCTCCACTGCTTTTATATGAATGCCTATCCTTATAATTATTTGAGAGTATTACACTTTTGCTTTTGTTGCTTGCATTCAGATGGAAGGAGAGGCAACTTCTCGTGCAATTCGGTAGGCAAGCTTTGCGAACACACCTCTTTATGTGGTTCATGTTATGAGCGTTGGAGTGTCCCACACTAAAAGTTGCAAGTGGGTTGGGTTGGTTTATAAGGTAGGAGGATTCACTTATTCACTACCTTAAAGTTTTTGGTAGGATATGGAAATTCCTACATGGTATCAAAGCCATTTGCTCTAACGAGCCCATGGCCCATATGCTAGCTTGAGAGGCAATATAATACTCTGGTTTATAAGGTGGGAGGATCTACTTACTCACTACCTTAAGGTTTTTTGGTAGGAAGAAATAGTCAATGCTTGGAAATCTGGTCCTTCCGACATTTTAGTGTAGTGGGATAATAGTCAAGATTGAATTTAACAAGATCACAAGACTAGTGCTTGATTATTGAAGTAGTGGTGTAATGCCAAGGACTGGTGGTGGAGAACCACTTACGGACTAGAGACTGAGACAGAATGAGATTAAATGGAGAGTTTTCTTATTCATCAGCTTAGAAGTTCGACGATACTTTAAGCTTTGTTTTTTCTTTCCCTTCGACGTGGGCGCTCTCCACTTTATCAGATTCCGAAGCTAACCTCAATAAATTCTTTCAAACTGAAGGGCAAAGAGTTATTGGAGAACCCGTTGTTTCTGGTTTGCTGCTTGATGATTCCGGGCTTTGGGATCCTGACTTTGTCACAACAGCAAAGTACGTACTTTTACTTGATTAAACTCTCTCCTCTTACACACATTCTGTAGACCATGTCGTTTGCTATTGCATCCAATAAATTGTAAGTTTTTATATTACAGGTTTGTCAAGAATCCCCCCTATCAGAGCATCAGGACACAACAAGGCCCTGCAAGCTGCCCTTGTGGCCGGACTTCCTCGGAATATGTGCCTAATCACCATTCGGTATTTATGCCAAGTCTGTTGGATGCACGATATATTGATGGACCATACATATTGTTTATGTTGGCATTTATCACAACTTTTGAATGTCTCCGACTTAGTTCCTGATTATTTAGATGTGTCACATGTATTCATACAGAAGTAAGATCTGACTCTCTTTATTTTTTTCATCTTTGCAGCTTGTAGGGACTGATCACTGCACATTCAATTCCACACAAAAAGCCTTTGGTTGCGATAATTTCCGCAAAATCCCAAATGGCGTTAATGGTAACAGAACTTGTATATCTCCCTTTTCAGTCTAAAAGGGATAACCTTTTTGCTGCTTCAGTATCTCAAGCTTCCTTAAATGCAACAGTAAAGCACGCAGCCAGGTTCACCACGTAGACCGGAGAGCATTGTTCGTAGCTTGCTGCTGCAGCTTCTTTCTATGTATAAATGTTAGCCGTAGGAATACTCCAGCTAGTACAGATTTATACTCAAAAGGAACCAACTGATATCAATGAACATGCATTTATACTCGATTTCATTTATGTGAATATATAAATGTACATTATACCACTCCTTTCATTTTTATCACAGCTACTTTGTGGATGAAGTACAAACTTTAATTACCTATGTGTATTTTAAGACAAGCCTGGAATTATACAAATATTCCCAAAGTGTCCACAAACTGTTCAGCTTCCCTTATTTCAATGAAAAGAAGCGGAAGTACTTGAAGAAAATATAGGGGAGTTCAAATTTACAGAGTTAATCTTCAAGCACAACAGCCCTCTCAGGACGATGTTCCGTTCTACCAGGATAAAGTTCCGGCCGTCCGCTGCGATCACATCCAGCCTAGCTCTCACGTTTTTGATCCTTTGAGCCATCTGAACACCAAAGACAGGCCGATTCGAGCTGGAGAAGAAAAGCCGTACCTCTTTTGACACCTTATTATTACCTGGCATCACTTTCCGCCGCGGAGTTTCATCGGAGAAATCATCCAGCAGATTTTCTCTGGCATCGTTCATGGCCTCCTTAATCGGTGTAAGCCAATCTTGGGGTCGATGACTAGCTGCAGACTTTCCGTAGGCATCAAGGAGCACATCTTGAATGGTGGAGGTAGTGTGTTGGAGCCTCTTGAAATCGTCATTGACACCCCAAAGAAGTTCGATTTGCTGCGAAGACCAACAGACAATGGTGAACCCGTGGTGGTAACTGGTTAGCCATCGGCTAAAGGTGGTTACATGTTATGCGCGGGAAACATCTTGTGGGCTCAGAATGTGTATTGGGCTTGTTTCATAGGAATAGGCCCAAACTCTTCACTTGCATACATAACTAATTACTAAATTGTAAAGATCATTCCATAAACTCTTCATTTAATATACCAAGAGGTTATTCCGGTACACTCTTTTATCTAGACTCTCTTTCTCTTCTCTCTCATTTTCCTTCTAATTCCCATTTTTCTTGATCGATTGAGAGCTAGCTTGAGCTTGACATTAAATTGGATAAAAATTGGGTATTCGATCAACGCGAGTCTCAAAGGCGGAAAGGAAAAAATATTGTGCGAAATTATATATATATATATATATATATATATATATATATATATAAACAACAGATAAATCACCTGACCTAGAGAGATAAGAGACAGAAATGAGACGCAACATAATCAAAAGCTATTGTTAGTCCATGTTTTAGGGGCCCTAACACAAAATACGGTCAATGATCAATCGAACTTCACCTAAACCCGACAAAACGCCCTCTCCCCGACCATTTCGAATCTCAGGATGGGCGGCCAGAGTTCGATCACTAATTAAAATGAGGTTTTTTTGGACAAAATAGTCAAAAGTCATAATATTTGAAGAAATTAGTTAATCAAAACATTTAGTGCCACTTACTCACTTCACCCAAAAAATTACATACTTGCCATTTCCTGGAGAAAAAAAATATCATCATCAAGTCAGTGCGAAGAGTGGGCCAGGCCCATCAAGCCCAAATCTCACCATTGCGATTTGCGAAGAATATGGTGCAGCTATTATTGTACAAGGAAGAACACACGCGGGAAAGTAACGGATAGTTAGCGGTGTTGGGCCAACAGGTTGAGCAAGCCCAAGTTAAGTTGCTAATTTTTCAGAAAAGCTCAAGCTACTTATGGTTATAAAGAAGATTAGCCCACATGTATTTTACAACTGTATAAATAGACTCATAAATGGCACTAAACCTTGTAAAATTCTAGTAGATTTGGGGTTTAAATCATTTCCGCACCCAAAATAACTGTTCCTCTCAAGCTATCTTCTTCTCATTTGAAAATCAAGTTGTGCGTTCGTTCGATCGTGATCGCAACTCGACAGTCAACTCACGGTAGCCGTTCCAAACCTGTTTATATGATCGTTTCAACAAATAAGTGTAGTTGAGTTAATGTATTAGTCGCTTAATTAAATAGAATTAGCAAGTAATTAATTAATAATTATGTATAGATCCCAACAAATTGATATCAGAACATAGTTTTCAATTCCGTGGTTCGACTGGCGGTTCGACCGATTAAACCGCGTTTCAGAAGGCAACCCAGCATGTAAATATACATAAAACTGGGTTTTGGTTCAACCGGACAATTTCCGGTTCAACCGGCCGAAATTGAGGTTTGGTAGAACCAGAAATGTCCGGTTGAACCAAAAGGAACTTTTTTGTAAAATTTTGGAAGTTGAAACTCAGCCTCCCACCGACGACGCCGAAGCCTGCAACCCCCAACCTCTCATCTGACCTACCGACGGCGAGGATTAATTGATTAAATAATTAATGAATTACTCACAGCTTATCGGCCTTTGAGACGAGCTTGTCGGGATCGGACTTGGGCGACGACATCGTTTTAGGCTCTGCCGGTACCGGATTGCAGAAGGAGAGGTGAAGCTTAGGGCGTGTTTGGGAGTGGGTTTTAGTCTACGGATTTTGGAGGAAGGGGGCTGGAGAAGGTGGAGGAGCGTCGGATCTAACATTGCGGAGCCAAACAGATCATTTGGGGGTTGATTAAAATGAATGACGTGGCAATTCTAACAACTTTTTTAGCTTTTTCCTCTCAATTTAGGAAATGGAGACCTGTGTTATTTATTTATTTAGTTTCTTCCGGTCCTTTTGTCAAATGATAAACGATTATTGTGCCTTTTTTAATAGGACTGGACGGTTGAACCCACCCACCCGAAAATAATTTTAGTTTAACAACAAATATAGAGTTCGGGCCGTTATGAACGTATATTACCTTATTTATCAGTAAATATTTAATTCAACTTCTAAGAGAATTATTCAAACTCCACTAAAAGAATTTGACAAAATTTTATCAAAATAAATATTTATTATGACATTTTTTATCAATTAAATAATCAACTAAATTCAAACCTTAATTAATCTAAATTTCCGTATACCATTTAAAATCAACTTAAGAAAATATAACTGTTGTCTCTAGATTTCTAACACAACTCTCTCCTAACCATTCTAGCCCAGAAAAAGGAAATCGTATTTGGATGTATTGATGTTATTAGGAATGAACTTTGATATTATTAGGAATTAATTTTGAGGTTATTTGTAATAAATTTTGTTATTTGGAATGAATTTTGATGTTATTATATTTTTTTATATGTATATATAGTGAAACTATGTTAATTTTTTCTTTTGGTTCTACCACCGGTTCAACCGGTAATACCAGTAATACCGAATTCTGGACAAAAACCGGTATGACCTTCGAAACGGTATTGAAAACTATGTATCAGAGGACGGTTGTTACTATTTTGATGTTAATATGATATTTTAAATCGAATAATTATGTATTATTTTGGCCTAAAAATCATATTAGTTGGGTATGGACCGTATCCTCTAAAAAAATTTAAACTTTAGGAATCAAATTACAAAATTAAAACCACACGGCATGAACGCAAAATTAGTGAAACTATAGATAGTTAAAGTGTATTTTTGAGTGTACGAAATGACCGATCGGACCGGAACTCGGTGGACTGCGTCGTTTTGTGTATTATAAATATTTACTTGCTAATCTAAAACATT
>SOPF01017587.1:0-11499 GCA_012979155.1 Hypericum perforatum
AGAGAGAGAGTGAGAGATGGCTGTGTCGGTGCCGGTGATAGCCGCCATAACTTCCCTCCACCTCATCGCCTTCGTCCTCGCCGTCGGCGCCGAACGACGCCGTAGCACCGTAACCTCACTCTATCACTCACTCGCTTAATCCATCTCTCTCTTCGTTTGTTTTACTAATTAACCCTTTTTTTTCAATTTTTGTGTGGTCTTCTTTTGTGGAAAAATAAAAATAAAATAAAAAAGGCGAAGGTGGTGCCGGACAAGTACGACGAGAGGACCTACTGCGTGTACACTACGGACGCGTCCGCCGTGTACGGACTGTCGGCTTTGGGGCTGCTTCTGGTGAGCCACGTGGTGCTGAACGCCGCCACTCGCTGCCACTGCTTCGGGAAGGGCCTCGTCTCCGGGACCTCCTCCTCCACCCTCGCCACCACCTCCTTCGTCTTCTCCTGGTAATTCCCCTCTCTCTTTCTTTTTTTTTTTTGCCTTTTTTTCTTCATTTTTTCAACTTCATCGCTTTGGTTAATTTGCGCCGCTGATTCTTTGCCTCCTTTTGTGACGCGTGTCGCTGTTGTGGTGCGGGTCCCACAATTGACAAAGTGCATTCCAATGTTACTGTGCGTGGTGGTTATGGTCGGAAAAAGAGATTTTGGGTATCGGATTTTGGTTATAATGTGTTCCGTTGGAGAACTAATGTGTTAAAAGACACTTTGAGCTCCATTTTGGTTATAATGCCTTGGGAGTTCGATTCTTGTGAATATAATAGACATTACTGTTGAGGAAGTGGCACCTTGTGTTGATCCTGTGGCAGCCGGACTGGATGAGAAGGTATCGGTGTCCGAATAAAGCTCCATTCTCATTTTCTGAGTTCAGTGCCTGCAAAGCAGAACGAAGATCATGAAGCCGGAAAAGGGCGAGTTCGGATATCGCTTGACTAGGACCCTGGCCAAGTGTTGAAGCAATGCAATTTGGTAGAAAGTCCACTTTGTGATGCACGCTTGATGTTTTTTATGTTGTCTTGGCAGGGTGATGTTTTTGGCAGCCGAAGCATGCCTCTTAGCTGGATCGGCACGGAATGCATATCATACCAAGTACAGGGGATACTTCAATATGCGCGATCTATCGTGCGCAACTCTCAGGAGCGGTGTGTTTGCTGCAGGAGCTGCTTTGACATTGTTGTCTCTGCTATGTTCCATCCTTTACTATTGGGCTCACTCGAGGGCAGACACTGGTGGGTGGGAGAAGCACCGTAGTGAAGGCATTGACATGACTGCTTCAGATTACCCACAACCACAGCCAGGCCAAAAGCCGATCAATGACAATCAACAGCCCTGACTGCGGATTTCCGGTCTGGGTTACTTACTGAGCACATTTTTGGAAGCGTAAACAGATAGTTGGCAATCAAAATGGTTGAGATATTGGATGACCTCACAATATGTGCTCTTATCTTATGTAGGTTATAGCCTTTATGTAATATATGCAGAAATGCTTTTGCCTATGTGAATGTGAGTGATCGTACCTGCTCCTTGAATATTGGCAGATTGTCTCTATATACTTTCATCATCAAAGCGAATATTGTTTCGGAGTTTGCCTTGATCGAAAAGGCATCTAATCGACAAAGGATACAAAAGAGCCCATACCAGCACATCCATAATTGATCTGTTCTTGATTAGTTTAACGTCATGATCCACAGTAGTTTCGGGTTCTGTCCTCCCCGTTCGCATTGGCTGCTGGTGTGTTCTATATGTGGAAATATAGGTTTGTATTCAGGGGCCAGAGTTCAAACCTGGAAGAAACATCTACTCGTCCGAAACAAAGAGACAGTTACAGGTGAATTGGGATTTCGCAGTGGTCGTTCAACCCCGTACAGGTGACTTGGGATATGCGTATTAGAGCTAAAAAACTAGGCTTCATTCAACGAGACCATGCGAGTTGCAGTGCTTGCGTTTGAGGAACTCCTGTTTGGTCCTGCAATATTCATCACGAGAAGTATATCTTAGCAGTCGGAACCTGTACGATTGAAATATAAAAAATCGTCAGTTGTGCAGGTCTTGATGATAGATAGTAGGATGAATGTGGACCTGACTTGAGGGGATCACTTGTCGGGGACCGGTGCTGCTGTTTACGGAGGTCCGTGAACTCGACTCTCCTAGGTTCAGCGAGTAGTTGAATATAGTAGAGACACTGGAAGATGCATCAGATGTTGTCTGCAAAGGCATTGCAGCTATGGGGGATACTGAAATCGGGTCTGAAGGGAAACATGTCGCTTGGAAATTTTCAGCAGCGCGAAAGTTTGCAGGATTCAGATACAACCCTCTGACAGTTGCCTCGGACAACGAAGGATAAAGATATGCAGGGGCAATTGGCATCGTTGGAAGTGCCGTAGCTCGACAGAGACCGGCCATTTGAATCGCTTGAGCCGTTGGCCGCATGGGTACAAAGGTAGGAAACCCGACTTGTGTGCTTGGCATTCCGGAAGGGGATGCATATAGTGCTTGGAAAAACGCGGCTCTTGACGCGGACAACGCCTGCCAATGTGTACAACAAGAGTCATTTACATAAAAGCCAGATGAAGTGCTGTTCATACCAGGCATTATGTTGTACTACTGAGGCGTCCTCAGACAAATGCTGCAAAATTTTAGTATTACAACACAATTAAGGGACCCAAGGTTGTGATCATGTCACCAAATAAACACTTAGTTTCTCTCTTACCCCTATACATCCAAACCCAACTAAATATTTTACTACCAACAGTAGTTACTTAGTCCAACACAGTTCGTCTAATAATTAATTAATTTTTTCTCATCTATATATTACTGACTATTAATTTATATATTAATCGTAGTAAGTATAAAACAATGAAGCATCTGGCATCTGCAATTACATTACAATAAGGTAACAAAATAAACGATTACCGTAAGCTTGGAATGGTTGATAATTTGGAAAATTATGATTATTTGGATTCATAATAAAAATAATACAAAGAGATTATGTAGTGAAAAAAGAAGAAAAAAATAGATTGTCTGTAAATATATGTTAATATTGGACTCCATTTTTAGAGAAGGGAAAAAAAAATACTGATTGTACATATTTAGTTTTGTTTTCATATCCCCAAAATTTGAGTATCACATTCACAGCCCAATTAAATGGAAGTTAAAGGAGCAGCAACACACAAGGGAAAAATCGAGGAAAAGAAAGATTTGTCGGAACAATTATTTTATTATTTATTAGATTTATTTTAGCAGGTCCCATCGTTCTTTTTTGCTTTGAAAAAAGAGAGGGGGTTGGTTTACTGCCCTACCCCATTCATGTAAAAAAGTGGTCCAAACCCTTTGATAATGGCCAGTTAAATGATCATAAGGAGAGTAATGGAGTAATTACTTGTTCTCGAAGCTTCAAGGCCTTAAGGTACTCTATGGCATCTTCCAACACCGAAGCTCTGTCCTGCTGAAATATTTGATGGCTATAACATAAGTATGACACGATACAATTAAGCAATTATATTCTAAGACATTTTTCGACTTATAATCGATTTTATAAAGTTCACTTTTTCACAATCTCTCTCTAAAATAAGTGTGTGGGAATTTTTTTCCACTCATTGTTTAGCTGATCACTACCGACATTTATACATAATTTAATGAATAGTGAGACAATTTTTATCGTATATCCATGCAGTCCAATTAGCTTTTTTGGTAGAATACAGTACGATAAACGACAGAAGCAAATTTTAAGTGAACGAAAAAAAAAACTTATCAGAAATATGAGCGAACGACAAAAAAAATATACCTTGTCACAATGGGGAATCAGTTCTCTGAGAGTATTCACTTTCTCTTTGAGCCGTTCTCGCCGCCTCTGCCCAATTAAAAACCCAGAAAATTAGATCAACAAAATAATACCATACTTAATAAAGGACAATTAATAAGGACTCATGAATATCTTAAGAGCAGTGTGTGCAAATGTTAACGAAATAGCAAAGTTTATGTCTATATATCTATCTATCTATCTATATATCTATATATATATATATATATATATATATATATATATATATATATGTGACTGTGTGTGATTTTTACGAAGGTCTAGAAGGAAGAACATATGAAACAAATTCCTCATGTAACAGATTTGCATTACAATTATATTATTTAAGGATCACAATATTATTTGGCGAATTAGTTAACCTTTTCGCACTTGTTATGAATTTCGGTCGAACGTGTTCTTTTTCGGGACAGATGATGATGATCATGTTCCCTTCTCCTCTTCCTGCCCGATGACTCGTCATCAATTTCCTGCCACATTGATTTTAGACATATCAGAAATATAATGACACCTAAGCTTCATAAAAAATTTCAGAAAAAATATATGGAAAACGAATAAGATCATATGATCCCTCCCTAGTATATTCCCAAACATTCTCGTTTGTCTCTTCGCCTCTTTAGGAAAGTGATTCAATTCAATCAATTTAATCTATTTCTTTTGATAAGTTAAACTTGTATTCAGCAATGCCAGATTATTTATACAAGAGTAGTCCAAAACTTTCTTTCAGAAAAAGATTACGCCAAAACTTGGCCCACGGAATTTGCTACTCCATGAAAGCACATGTGCAAGTCCAATTGTTATTTTCTGGTTCAATCTAAATTCAATCGGGTCATATAAATTAATTATTTTTGATAAAAGATAGTATCTGAATCATTTTGTCTAAACTACCAGATAATCGGTATCAATATGTAAATTAATTCAAATCATGTTGCATGTTATCGTTGAATTAACATTTTTTAATGTAATCACTTTGTCTAACCGCTTAGTAATCAGGTATCAATAGGTGAATTAATCCAAATTTAGGCCATTATCATTGAATTAACATTTTTTAATGTAATCATTTTATATAAATTGCCTGAAAATCAGATATCAATATGTGAATTAATCCAAATTCATGAAAATGATATCGTTCAATTAACAATTTTTTATCTAATGAAGAGTATTTTGCTCTGTGTTGAAACTCATTCTTCTTTGTTAAGAATGTATATAATATTATGATTATTTAATTTGAGAATCAATAAAAATGTATATACAAGTTAGAGAAGATATATGCATTATATAGAAAAGTAAAAGCGTAAAATATTTAACACCTCTAACAAATATTAGTGAAAATAAAAATATATGGAAGACACGATATAGTGGAAAGAGTTACATGCATATGAAGTTGGGACAATTATCACGTAAGAAACGAGAATACAGGATACGCCTATAGCCAAGCCTAAGTGAGATAAACTAAACCAACTAAAAAAAGAGTAACAATACATTTGGGACAAATCTAACAAGTTGAACTTTCACGAGAAAATATATTAACCCTCTCGACAAACACCAATAAACATTTAGCTCAGCGCCCAAGCCACCAATTTTAGGGAGGTTCAGAGTCCAAACTATATAATTTTGGTGTAAATTTTAACTTTAAAAAAAATACCCGCTCGACAAACAAAAATATTATTAGAATACCTTGAGTATGATCTATCGGAAAATGGTGCACTTACTTCACTGTGACACCTCCGCAGAGCTTTCTCAGTGGACCTTTGTCTATTTTGATGACTTTGTTCTCCCTGCATGAGTTCGCCAGAGGAGGGAGGAGGAGGAGGAGGGGGAGGCTGATCAAAGCTACTACTTAGAATTTGCTGATGCAAGTCCGGTAAACCATCAAATATATATTGGAAGCTGCTCATTCTAGGCAAAGGGCTACTTGGGCCAACCCCAAGTAATTCCAAGGAATTATGGTCCCTTGCTGATAATGGCGTTTCATGTTCAAGCTTCTCACAGTCAGAGAAACCACACATGGATTCCGGGGCCTTACCTTTGTCGAGGTTCATCACAAATAAAAGGTAATTTTCAATCTAGGAAAAGGGTATTGTTGTTGTGGAGTTGGTGAAGGAGAGTTTATCATTGCATGGTTTTAATGTCTTGCTGTTTATATAATTTTTTCAAAAAGCAAGTTGCATGGAATCAGTGAGTTACTTGCTTGGGGCGCTTAGGAAACGGGAGGGAACCAGCACAATGAAGGGATAAGTATCAAGAGGATAAATATTAAAATTGTATGTGAATTTTTTACATTTATGAAAAATAATATTTATGACTTATTCTCTAGTTAGAATGTCAAGTTAACTCAAATTTTAACATTATTAACATGTAATAACCAAAGTGTATATGATACAAGATCAATAATTCTGATATCGAGAATTTAGTATCCGAGGTATTGTACTTATAATATAATTAGTGTAATATATATTTAATATTTTTAGTCGAAATGCAACTTTTACTTATAAAAAAAATAGCATGAAAAAATTAATTAGTTAATGGCTCAACTATTATAATATCATGTCCGAATTATATATTTTACATAAAATTTTAAAATAATAAATTTATAAATAACATAAACTATTATTGAATTTATTTATAATAGTTGAGCCATTAACCCACGCCTGGGTAGTAGTTTAAACTCAAAGATTAGTAAACTCATTTTTGCGATTCACTACTTGTTTTTATCCTTTTATGTTCACTTGACTGGTTGCATGTGCGAAATAGTACGATGTTCTTCCTCCGCCAGATCCCCCGTTCTTTACCCCGAAATATCGACATTATGTACATGACATCTTCTTGGAGTACACAAAATAAGTCTCAGCCATTAAAAAAAATAGGCGGATTGAACTAAAATAAAAAAAAAATCACTTTATTTTTTTTCAAGCATAAATTTTTTAACTCTTGAGAAATGATATTGTTATTCTGTCTACTATACATTTGTAAGAACTAATCATTTTTCTCAATATAAACATGATAAAAATGTTTTCCAAATGAAAACACAAACCCTGAAACAAACACCTAAATCTATAGGGCCTTGTTGAATTTTCATATGATCGTAAACAAATAAATTTCGGCTTTTTATCTTGAATAGAGTCACCACCTATATAAAGTGTAATTACGGATCCAAGAGAGGCAGAAAGAATGAATTTTTGAATCGAGAAAAATACTTATAAAATTGATCACGCACGGAGTCATCATTTACATTCTATTTGATTCAATATATGAAAAAAATACCTCCATATACGACTGATCTGTTAGTTTAATCTGCTGATAGAAAAAAAAACTAGAATTAATTTTGCATCGTGTCAAGATATTGCGAGCATGTGTGTGTATATATAATACAAAAATTTTAACATTATTAACATATTAATTAGTATTGAAAAATTAAGTACAACCAGTATAAGATCATAGATACGCCATTAATTATGTTAACTTTTGGCTTCTTTATTAAATTTTGATATAAAAAAATCGTCAACCTAATCATTATCTTTTTTATAATTTAGAGATTTTAACATTTATCAATCTAATATATTTGATCAAGCCATATAAAATTATAAATAGATTGGTCGAAGATATCCAAAAGTACAACAATATGTAGAAAAATAGTGATATTGAATTCTCTCTTGTAAGACTGATTGATCTAACTAAAACTATGACACGGTAAATCTAGTGAAAAAGTTGAAACAGAAAAAGAAAAATTTAACATGAAATACCCTAGTTAAAACGTTTAACATTATTATCGTAACCCAGTTAAAGAGCACCTAGTTACTGTCTTTGAGGAAGACGAGAACATTAAATTTTTTATTAAGTTTTATCACTTGAGCACACGTCCAAAAAACCTCGTCTTTGATGATTTTCATGTCGGTAAGATTTTAGTAACATTATTCTATTATGGACACAACAACACGACGGGCTAGAATCAGAGGACTGCCCGCCGGTTCCCGACCGTCTCATGTTTGGTTCGTCGACCTTTTGCCGTATCTTCCATATAACACTTGTCTTTGATAGGTTTAACATAATTGCCGGTGTACACGTGAAATTCCCATGAAGTATCTAACAGGTGGAATCCGAATCTCTTAGGTAGCAAGTAAACAGAGTTTATGTGTCAAGCATCTGTAGGGACACGTGGACGTCCATGCACGACTCGTGTCGACTCCTACGACAAGATACCTCCTACTCATTACATGCAGGGTGGAATGCCGAAATTCCTCGTACCAAAAAAAGGGCACCCCCAAACGCGTAACTACCGTGTTCATAGTATTACAGTAAAACCGGCACGAGATGAGATGAAAAAATTCGGGATTGAGAGGGAAAATGATGTTACAATTTTAGCCGATAGAATTTTATTTGAAATGAGGTGGCGTATTAAAATTCGTATTAAAAGTTAATAATATTTAATTGTTAAATTATGTTATTTCCTAAAATTGAAAAGGACTCACCAATTCGTTTTTATTATATTTTATTAAATTAATTAATTCAAGTATATATCACAGCCACCCAAGCATTGGTTCGAATGAAGTCGGGTGATACACGAGTCCAGTTATTAGTTTGTGTGATTGGGGAATCTTGTACAAACAAGACAAAATGTTTTAAAGTTAGCTTAGGATATTTTGGTCAAACTCCGTTGGCCACGTCGGAAGCGGGACACCGATGATTGGCATCTGGCTTTTCCCACGTCACACCTTCTTTTATTAGCAATGATCACAAACGAAAAAAAATTAAAAACATTTTAGTAACATACATTATTAAAAAAAATGGAAAAATGTATTTATCTCCGACCTATTCCAGATATCGAAACAAAAAAAAGAATGAATCGCCTCCAACCACCCATGTCTTGCAACAACTCATCCTTATTTAAGGAGGGTTGTGTGTGTGCTAAATTGAATTTGAAGTCCAAACTGGTTTATGTGGGGTGTCACCTTATTGCGTGTATTTGCAGTAGTACTAGTTGCACTATGAAGCTATCAACTATGAAGTAAGTGTTGAATTCCACAGCTATTTTTATATTTCCAAAATATCTTTATATTTTTCAATTTTTTTCTTGTCACCCAAAAAATCCACGACGACAACAAAACAAAGGGCCAAATCCGGAATGGGCCGCATATCCGTATAAGTGGCTCTTGAGGTATTTGAAAAGGTTCTTTTCTCAGATACATTTAGTCAGAAATTTATGGATTACATCTTATGATTTTGCAAGAATTAGTGGAGTGGCCACTTTATAGTGTTTTGGCTTCTCATTTTACATTTTTTATGTTTAATTAAATGTTCATGTGCACGCCATAGTGCAGTTTGAGGCACCGCTGACTTCAGCATTATGGCCTATGGGAACGCACAAGAACATTACCGCCTAAAGTCAATATATACTCTTCTCACACACAGTCAATTCAACCGATACTTGGTCACCCCAATTACCCTCTCCCAACATATATACACACTCTTCTCATCACTGGTTCTTATAGCCCACTAGATTTCGGATCCAAATGGTGACAAGAGTGGATGGAAGAGGTGACACAAGCGATATGGCTCTTGTTTTCTTTGTTGTAGTCCTCACCATATCAATAGTTTCTGCCATTGTTTTCGCATGCGCGGATGGTGCTTCCAAGGGCAAAGCCACGGATGCACACTCAGACATCTACGGTTCCACGTGCGTGGCTGCTTGCGGCGCATCCTGCGGTGCCTAAGCCTCAGCTCATCGGTCACCACCTTGCTTGCTTGCTTGCTTCCGGTGAGATAATAGGCATTGTAACGATTGTAAATAGGCTAGTTACATGCATTGTCCAAGTTCTCGGGCTGTAGTGGATCTCTTTCTTGTTGGCGGAACCTCGAACACTGAAACTTGGAACCTCAAACACTCAAACCACCAACATTCGCACTCGATCCACGAACCTTGAACACAGATTGCGATACTTGAACCAAAATTTGAGTAGTGCTATGAAGTACTATTGAAAATTCTCCATAAGCATTAATTCATTCATAAACACGAACCTGGAACACGGATTGCGACCCTTGACCCAAAGTTTGACTCGTGTTACAAAGTATTATTAGATACTGTCCATAAGAATCAATTCATTTCTGAACGATAACTTTTCATGATTAAATACTCGTCCACGTCAGAATTTAGAATATTCTAAAATCCAACAACAAAAACAAGGGCATGCTCAGAAGCAAGAGATAGTCGTATTGCGTTGGTAACCACTTTGATGGTAACAAACAAAACATGGGTGCAAACAATCGAGGAGGTTTGAACGCATACTGAAACAAAGTCAAAATTAATTTAGTTTTAGTTAGGCCCATTTCATTTTATTTTTGAAAATAAAAATTGTGGGTCGCTTGAATTTATTCCTTGAATTTTTTATTCCTTTTTTAAAAAAAAATTAAAAAAAATCTCTTACTTCATTATTAAATTTGAAAACTCCTATTTCGTTCGATCGGATAAACAATACTGATTAAAACTTGAAACGAATAGGCTTTTCTTTGTTTAATTCAAATTTAGATAGAGAATAATATCGTAACATCTTCTATGTTACTAAGTCGTGCCATTTTGCATCTTGCTTGTAAAATCTATATCGCATAAGCACGGGAAAATGAAATCGTCGATGTGTACTAAATGTGCCCATTTCTGACCCACCACATTTACACGAAAACTATTCTTCTCATCAACTCTTTACAAACTAAATAACACACATTTTTAACTTTGACTTCATTATTTAATTCATTTTCTTCAACAACAACTCCAGTTTGGTCTATCTCCTTGGGAAACCGGGTGCTTTTCTTGAAAATATAAGAATTGAACCCCTTTTCCTGTCGCTATTTCTGTTTTCCACAAACAAATGGACAAGAAGCTGTCACACTCCACAATTTCTGCGGAGCTACTATGTTTCACGGCTCTTTCTTAATTCAGTAGACGAGATATCCATGCGGAATCTTTCGGGTGGTATAGCCACAAACATGTCTCTCAAGACCACAGGAATGTCGAAATCTTCGAGCACCTGCAGAAGGGGAGGAACCATTTCAAAATGACTATATGAACAGGGAAAGTATGGGGAGCAATTTCACGCATAGTGCTTTCAGACACTTTGCAAAAAGCACGGACCTTGAAAGCACCATCGACATTGCGGCCACCGACAAGAAACGTGCATCCTGTTCTCTTACAACCGTCAAGAATCTCTATCATTTTGTCATAATCTCCACCATAATACTTAGGCTGCACAAGCAATAGTATGCAAATACTTGAGAATCCGCTGTAGAACAGCAATATAAAAGGAATCCAGAGGCTGCAGATAATCTTTCTAGCTAACCTCAAATTAATGCATATAATTTATGATCATTCAATAAACAAGCAAACAATAAAAGGAAACCACATATATCCAATCAAAGCGGCCAAAGGGCCATTGCTTGAACAAGAAAGTGAAAGGAAATATATCATGATTACATTGATTAGCCTCGCCGCCGTGTCTGCCCCTATCACAAAAGCACTTCCTGGGAAGAGTTCAGCTTTCTTATAGAAGTATGGCTGATTGGAAATGATCACCGTCTTTCCTGCCATTCAGTGAAAACAACTTGTTGGGAATAAGAGAAGCTGCTAGTGACTTGCTACAAAAGTACATGTTTCACACACACTGCACGGTTTGTCGGCAAGAGTTGAAAGGGCAGAGCGTT
>SOPF01017595.1:0-19960 GCA_012979155.1 Hypericum perforatum
TGAATTTATCCCACTTTTTACGGGGTTCATGTCTATCCTCAGAAACTATTCCTTCAAAATAGATTCCATCTTGAACTCGATCTCTTTGAACTCTATAATCTTTACCAAGATTCACTTGAACCTGGTTCTCTTATATCGCTTTCATTTATACAGTCGGCTTTGACCCGATCTCTACCACCATCCTTGCCTATATATGCAATCTCCTTGAATCTATGACCCTTCGTGTATGTCAATCAGTGGTTACTTGGTGGCTCATACCTATACCCAAGTCATCACTCATTCGGTGTGCCACACTCAGACTGATTCCTAAGTTCTATATACCTAGATAATGTTAAACTCAACCTGTCACCTTTAGGTCTCATGCACCTAACACCTAAAAATTGTCAAGTTTATCTTACCAACCCTAGGTCTCACTCACCTAATACTTAAAAATCCACAAAGGTTGTGTGATACTGCTGGGTCCAATGCACCAAATAACTAATAAATCCTTTTGACATTCTCATGTCTCGAACACCCAATACCTCATTTTGTTACTCCTCGGTCCTTCACATCCAGCACCCATAATTCTCTTTGCTAATCTTAGGTCCTTCACACCCAACACCTAGTAACTCACTCTACTACTCCTAAGTTTTTCATACTCAGTACTTAATAATTCACTTTGCTACTCTTGGATCTCACACACTAAGCACCTAACAGTTACACATCAATTTATCTTTATCATGTTGACCATAAACATAGTCTATATCTACCTCCTAGCCAACATCAAGGCTATGATACCCCATATATGTACTATGTGAAAGACTTAAGTGATTTGATTGTTACTATCCATATCAATAAAGTACACCTTCTTTTGGGTACACATCCTAAAAGAACTTCAAAACACGTTTGGCCGAGGGTAGGATCAGGATGGGTGACTTTTTGGGAAGTTTCCTAGGGTGCGTATGAGTGAGGACAAAGCACGCTAAAAAGACCCGTATTGGTACAGTAGAGCCAGTCGGTCAAATTATGGGGCGTTACCATAAAAATGCTCTGATACCATAAATTATCACAACTTGAAAAGGGACGTGACAAGTATCTTTTATTACAATGATGAAAATCCAAAATACAAATAGTCTAAAATCCAAAAAACAGACAGTCTAAAATCCAAGTTTTAAAATGAAATAATTGGTTCGAATGAATGCATGCAGCTTTCCTCTACTCTCGTCCCGACATTCTAGTATCTGAAAACATATAAGAAGACAATGGTGGTGAGTCATAAAACTCAGTAAGGAACATCACAATCAACATTCGTATACAGACACACAACATAACACTCTTAACATCATGCAATAGAATTCACAGAACAATCTTAATAACAATCATAATACAGAGCTCTGGAGTCTACACTCATCATGTCGGGATCCTTGTGGGACACATATAAATACCTATCATTCCTACAAGGTAGGCCTAATAGCAGAAAGGTATCCCCTCCATGAGTCTAGATAGTCCACACACTCCCTATTTATTTGATCATGCATACCTCGGGTTACCCGGTAGCCCCTTAAGCGATATGTTCAAACTACATGGCCCACTTGATATGGGACACTCCCGCATGTTATCCATTTAAATCAATGACATATCCAAAATCTAAAAATCCAAATCCAATCATCAATAGCTCAAATCCACAAACGAAATCAATCATCAAACTCGTAACTAAACTCAACAAATCTAAGACCAACAAATTTGAAACTACAAATCACCAATAAAAATTGACAATTCGCATCCCATAGAATAAGGACAGGATTCATACAAAATTAACAATCATCAAAGCCAACGATTTAGAGCAATATATCAATCACATAATAAGGATAGAATCCACTTACCTCTAATAGCCCTTAACAGTACTCCTACGTCCCTAGACATACTCTCCTCCTTTTCGTTTATAAAAGCCTAAACAGAATTGGATTAGTCTCTAATGAAGATTTCAAAATCTAGGTTGCAAGGCCATAGGGGTAAGACTTACACTATAAATTCGAAATCCCTACCTTGATCTTCCAAAAATTTCAAATTAGCAAGTTCATCCTCCTTACCTTTAAAAATACATTAGTGAGTCTTTTAGGATATATATAATTCTGAGTAGAAAGGGCAAAAAGGTAGGACCATTCTTACTCCTAAGCTCTAGCATGATTGTTCCTCTTTCATCTATTTCTTCTCGGTCTCTTTCTGTCTCGCTAGTCTCTTCTCCTTCATAATAGAAGCAGATTTTATGAATGATAAGTCTTTTAGGTTTAACATATTGATGCAGTAAAAGTTGGTTCAATTATACGTACAAGAGTACACGATCGCACAAGTAATATCATGATAAGTAAGATCGTCTCCACAGGGAATTTATGGAATTAATTCTCTAAGTACCGGATTATGAATTCTCGATTCTTAAGTTAAGCAAATTAGGTGATTGGTTGATTGGTGATTCTAATAATATAAATTAACATGCAAGTATAGAGTTGTCAATTCTAGACTCATACATTAATTATAACTATGACAATATAAAGCAGGTGAAATCTATGCTACGAATCAAGGTCGTCACTCTTAATTCTAAGCATACGATACGAACCAAATAAGCGATTAATAACCAAGTAATTGAATGTAAAAACAAAGCTTGATTACGAGATATGAAAATACCTCGTCAATTGGATGATCCGAACCGTTGATTACACACCACGTACAAATGTCAAAAGAAACGGGAATTAAAACTTGCAATAGAATGGAAACTAAACTAGAACTTGCTCTCTGGAAAATATAAAGTGGAATGGAATGCGATGTGAGGGATGATTTCTCTGGTCCCCGACTACTCCTTTTATAGCCTCAATAGTTCACCAACTACAAGCGCACTGGTAGTAGGTGGTGTAGCGCACTGGTGGTAGGTGTAGCATAGTGCGTTGGTGGCAGGTAGCGTAGCGCACTGGTAGTTGGTATGGTGTAGCGTAGCACGCTGGTAGTTGGTATGGTGTAGCGTAGCGCACTGGTGGTAGGTAGCATATCGCTCTACTTGTCTTGGTGTAGCGCGCTAGATGGCAAAGCATAGTGCGCTAGCCCTGAAGTGTAGCGCGCTGGTGAGCTTCGTAGTGCGTTGGAATGAATGAGTGCACTGGAATGAAGGTGTAGCACACTGGCCTTGAAGTGTAGTGCGCTAGCTTTGGAAGTATAGTGCATTGGCTTCGGAAGTGTAGTGCACTGCTTGCTTTCACTCGTATTCGCTCGTAGTCTTCGCCATACCTACAACAAAATACAAAACTTGACAAGTAACCGATTCCCAAGCTGACGGGCAAAACATAATAATAACTAAAATAATTACAACTAAAACAACTCAAAACATGATTAAACATCAAGATAAACACAATTATTTATATGTACGTTTACGCGTACATCACACCCCCACACTTACTTCTTTGCTTGTCCTCAAGCAAAGTGCATCAGAATGACTAAGTTAACGGAACCTCCAAATGTGTAAACAATTTACAATAAGCTTTATCTTATTGTTAGTTATTCCTCTCGTTCAAGTCACTAAGAATAAAGATCATGTCAATACAACATCCTCAACTGTTTAACCCGATTCTCATACTATGCATACCATACAAGAAAGATGACCACTCCTGGATATACTATCATAACCTCACATATCGTTTTGGTGGTCAACTAGCTATCAATCGCAATCATGCTCAGGATCTAAGAATGTCATACTTCACACCTTACACTATCTCAAATAATGCAGAGTTCGTAATCAAAAGGGACTTGCAAAGGGTTGTAATAAGGCTTAAGGTAAGGTGAGGATATACTTTAGGTAATGGCTCGATCACCTAATCCGAGGGTTACATAAGAATCTAACTCTTGTCTATACTACACATCTCACCCTATAATGACTAAAAGTTCAACCCAATATATTCTTGATGCCATTTACTCAGGATTAATTGCTCACTTTTTGTTGTTGTGCCTTTTCCAGCTTTCCACTTCTCCTTGTTTGTATTCTTTTTCACTTGGCCAACTTTCCACAATTTTTCTTCACAATTTCTTTTGCACTTTCATTACAACTTATCCCATTGTTCGATATTTGACCTTTCTTCTCCCATTTCTATCCCACTTTACATTCAATGTCCCTAGCTATACTACCGAATGTACCCTTATAATATGTCCCCAAATGGTGTCCTAATCCCTCAGACTAGATTGCTTAATGGTAGATGGGGTTTAGACTTTAGCTCATATATTCGGTTATAGTCGGTAATTAAAAACGAGGCTTAAGCTCAACAGGGTTATGCAATGGATAAGAATGGGATTTTGTCTCTAAGGCTCTAGGTTCAATTATCAAAAATGGCCCTTGATATCTAACTCGCCCTGCACTACAAAATTTTGCAAAGTGCTAGTATGCCATCCTCATTACCTGATACATGTTGCACCTCATAAAAAAAATTAAAGACGGTTGTCTCTTCCTTCGGCTCAAAATCTCACAAGGTCACTCATCAAACTCTCAAGTATGGTCTACTAAGTATGATTATCAACCTAAATAGCCAAGGACATTACCCTACATGATTTTATTCAAGGCAACTTAAATTTGATTCCTAACTAGACAACAAATTCGACTGTCGCTCAAAGTTCACTAAAATTGGAGGGTTGTTCATCACTTGCAATGGACACAATCAAACAAATCACAAATAATTGTTCACACATACAAACAAACTCGATCACATGCATATGACAACATCACAAGACCAAAAAAGAAAAAAATAAATAAAAATAAAAACACAAAATATATCAAAATAGATGAAGCATACCCCCATACTTATCAGACACATTGTCCTCAATATGTAAACGTACACCATTCATCAAACAACAAGCACAATACATAATAAACAAACAAAAAGAAAGATAAAGGAAAAAGGGAACAATATCACCTGATCATTGTTGTGAAGGTGGTGGTGGTGGGTATTGTGCTCGAAGCCAAGCCCAATGTGCTTCCTCAGTTGCTTTGCGACTGGCATTGTATTCTTGCTGTGCTACTTGCTTCTCGTCTAATGATTACGTGGGTGAGCTGGTGCGGTCGAGTTGGAGCCAAAGTGGTGTAGCTCGGTCGAAATGTTGGCTTGTGATTTGGGTGGAATTGTTTGTTCATGGGTGTTTTGGTAGTGAGGAAATATGGGGAGGTGGTTTTTGTCTTAGAGTGTGTGTGAATGTATGGGCGATTTTGGCAGGAAGGAAATATGCGGGGGCTTTTGTTTTTTTCTAACTTTTTTCTTTTTTTTATTTTTGTTTTTGTTTTTAAGGGATAGTAAATATGAACCTGCAAAACAAATGTTATACAAACGTATTAGTAAAAGAACTTGGAAAAAAGAGAGAAAAAAATTGCTAATAAGAATACGAATATGAAAATAAAAACACAAATACGAAAATAAGAATACAAAAATAAGAATATGAATAAAAGAAAAGGACATGCTAATTTAAAGTCATTAGCTTGACTTTAAACTCTCTGATGTTCTAGGGTGCAGGATCCTCAAAGTCCGTGCAGAATTCTTGTTGGTTGAACTGGTGGCCGAGATATACCTTCAAGCATTGTCCGTTGACTTTGAATTCCTCCTGTGTATCGTTGTTCCAAATCTGGATAGCTCTGGGAGGGGAAATGGTGACTACCGTGTATGGTCTGGTCCACATAGACTTCAGCTTTCTTGGGAACAGCTTAAGGCAAGAATTGTAGAGCAATACCTGTTGACCTGCATGAAACTCACGGTGGATAATTTTCTAGTCATGCCATTTCTTAGTCCTCTCATTGTAAAGGTTGGCATTTTCATAAGCTCCGAGATGAAACTCATCGAGCTTTTCGAGCTGTAGCATTCTTTTCTTGCCATCTTTGTCAAGATTAAAATTCAGCCAACGTAAAGCCCAATATGCCTTGTGTTCGAGCTTGAGTAGTAGGTGGCAGGCTTATTCATAAATCAACTAGTATGGTGACATTCCGATGGGGGTCTTATATGCAGTCTTGTATGCCCATAGTACGTCGTCCAGCTTGCTGGACCAGTCTTTTCGTGATGGGCTCACTGTGACTTCTAGGATGTGCTTGATTTCTTGGTTAGAAACTTCGACTTGGCCACTGGTCTGAGGGTGATAAGCTATTGTAATCTTGTGCATAACTCCATATTTTGTTAGTGCATTAGCAAGAAGGTTGTTATGGAAATGTTTACCTCCATCGCTGATGATCACACTAGGAGTCCTGAATCTGCTGAAGATGTTCTTTTTTAAGAAATTAGTCACCAGTTTTGCATCATTTGTCAAGAGTGCTATAGCTTTAACCCATTTGGAGACGTAGTCAACTACAAGGAGGATGTAGAGGTTGCGCTCGGATGGCACAAAGGATCCTATGAAATCTATTCCCCATACATCAAAGATCTCAACTTCTATGATTCCCTGCAGGGGCAATTCATGACGACGGGAAATATTACCTGTCCTCTGACAATGGTCACACTTCTTGACAAATCCTATAGCATCCTTAAATAAGGTGGACCAGTAAAATCCACTTTGAAGCACTTTGGCGGCAGTTCGCTCTCCTGTAAAATGTCCTCCGTAAGGGGAGTTGTGATAGTGGTGGAGAATGAGCTCTTGCTCTTCTTGGGGCATGCATCTCCACAGAAGTTGGTCCTTCCCTTGTCTACAGAGGTATGGTTCATCCCACACAAAAAATCTAATATCATACAAAAATCTCTTCCTCTGGTCGGAAGATATGTTAGGAGGCATGATGTTACTCACAAGATAGTTCACAAAATCAGCGTACCAAGGGATTGAAACCACATCTAATGCATATAGCTGCTCATCAGGAAAAGACTTATTAATAGGAGAGAAATATGTTACCGATGGGTTATCAAGGCATGAGAAATGGTCAGCCATTGGGTTGTCTACGCCTTTTCGATCTTGAATATCGATGTTGAATTCTTGGAGGAGGAGGATCCATCAGATGAGCTTTGGTTTTGCATCCTTCTTGCTGAAGAGGTAGCGAATTGATGTATGATCTGTGTACACAATTACCTTGCTTCCAAGTAAGTAAGCTCGAAACTTGTCAAGTGCAAAGATCACAGCTAGGAACTCCTTCTCTGTAGTTGCATAGTTGATCTAGGCATCATCTAGAGTATGACTGGCATAGTAAATAGCATGAAATCCTTTGCCTTTCTTCTGGCCAAGCACTGCCCCAACTGTATAGTCACTTGCATCACACATGATCTCGAATGGCAGCACCCAGTCAGGTGATATGATGATCAGTGTGGAAACTAGTGCTATCTTCAGAGTATTGAATGCTAGCTTACATGCCTCATCAAAGATAAATGATGCATCCTTCTCTAGTAGTTGGCAAAGAGGCTTGGTGATTTTGGAGAAGTCCTTGATGAATCTTCAATAAAATCCAGCATGGCCAAGAAAACTTCGAAGCCTTTAACTATCACAGGATAGGGAAGCTTGTCAATTACCTCTAGCTTAGCCTTGTCAACTTTCAGCCCTCTACTTGATATCTTGTGGCCTAAAACCACTCCTTCGGTGACCATGAAGTGGCACTTCTCCCAATTGAGGACCAGATTGGTTTCCTTGCAGCGCTGAAGTACCTTATCCAAATGCTGAAGACATTCCTCATACGAGTCTCCAAAAACTGAGAAGTCATCCATGAAGATCTCGATCTGCCGCTTGACCATGTTAGAGAAGATGGCCATCATACATTGCTGGAAGGTGGCAGGTGCATTGCAAAGTCCGAATGGCATTCTATAAAAAGCAAAAGTACCATAAGGATAGTTAAATGTGGTCTTCTCTTGGTCTTCCGGAGCAATTACGATTTGTAGATAGCCAGAATATCCATCCAAGAAGCAGTAGTAGGCGTGACCTGCCAATATGTCCAGTATTTGATCAATAAACAGTAGTGAAAAGTGATCCTTCTGAGTTGCCTTGTTCAGTTTGCAAAAATCAATATAAACACGCTGGCCAACTACTATCCGTGTAGGGATAAGCTCATTATTCTCGTTGAGAACGACTGTAATTCCTCCTTTCTTTGGCACATATTGAGTAGGGCTTACCTACTTTGAATTAGAGATTGGATAGATTATGCCAGCATCCAACCATTTGATAAGCTCTTGTCTTACTACCTCCTTCAACTTTGGATTCAGCCTGTGCTGGGCTTCGACAGATGGGTTGATCTCGTCCTCTAGGATAATCTTGTGCTGGCAAAAGGATGGACTAATGCCCTTAACATCACCAAACGTCCACCCAATAGCTTCTTTATATCTTCCGATCACTATAAGAAGCTCCTCTTCTTGTTCCTGGCTTAGTGATGAAGAGATAATAACTGGTAACTTGTTACCTTCACCTAGATAGGCATACTTGAGATGACTATGTAGTGTCTTGAGCTCTACTTCTGGTGGCGTGATGATGGATGCTTGCAACTTGAGCCTTTGTTTATCAGCTAATTCCAGGGATTTAGCTATGCAAACCCATGATACTTGCTCCCTTGTGTTTTGCTCGTCTTGCTCCATATCTGGTACTTGGATTTCCTTCAAATCATCCTCAATGATAGCATCTAGATCATGCACAATTTCATCAATGACATCAATTCGATAGCAGTCGTCTTCAGTGGAAGGGTATCTTGCAGCTTCAAAGACATTGAACACAACTTCATCATCGCAGACCTTGAACCGTAACTCTCCTTTTTCTACATCAATGCTGGTCTTTTCGGTAGCAAGGAATGGGCGGCCTAAGAGGAGTGGAACTTCACGATCTTCCTCCATCTCCATGATGATAAAATCAAAGTAATGACCTTTACTAGTACATTCTTGACTATCCCCTTGGGTCTAGTTATTGACCTGTCTGTGAGCTGGAGGACTATCGATGTGGACTTCATGTCACCAAATCCAAGCTTCTGGAATATTGAATAAGGCATGAGATTGATGCTGGATCCAAGGTTGATGAGTGCCTTCATGAAGGTCTGATCTCCAATAGTGCAAGGAATTGTGAAACTACCAGGGTCTTTCATCTTTTGAGGAAGATCCTGGGTCAAAACTGCACTACTTCTCCTAGTAAGTGAATGACCTCAAAGTCGTCAATCTTCTTTTTCTTTGAGATGAACTCCTTAATCCACTTCTGGTAAGAAGGCATCTGCTCGAATGCATCAAGGAGTGGGATGTCGATGTGGAGATTTTTAAACAGCTCCAGAAACTTGTAGTAGCTTGGATGAGAAGCTTGCTTGTTTAGCCTTTGAGGAAAGGGTGGTGGAGGATATTTCCTCTCGAGTGGTGGTTTGACCATCTCCACTATGGGGCTGTTCTTGTCTGCTACTAGTGGACTTACTCAGAGCTCTTCTTCCTCCTCACTTACTAGGTTTGTCAGAGTTTTCACTGATGGGACTTCTACGTTCTTTCCCAAGTTTTGCCCACTTCTGATTGTAACTGCTTTACAATGCTCCTGTGTGGTAGGCAGAGTTTCAGTGTTGCTTGGAAGTATGTCAGGCTGCCTTCCATTCAACTGGGTTGCGAGCTAGCTGATTTGCACTTCCAAGTTTCTGATGGTGGCTTCATGGCTGAGAACTTGCTTTCTCAACTCATCTTCACTCTGGCGATCCTGCTAGTGTGGTGCTGGTTGTTGCCATCTCTGCTAGTAAGGCTGAAATTGCTGTGGCGGAGGACCTTGTACATTTCCACCACCTATAGGAGGTCTTTGATGCTAGGGTACTTACTGTCTTGCATTATTTCTCCATGAAAAATTTGGGCAGTTTCTCCAACCAGGGTTATAAGTGTTGGAATATGGATCATTATTCCTATTGGCATTTCCCAAATAATTAACAGATTCAGACATGAAAGAACAAGCCTCAGCACTATGTGAACCACTACATATTTTACAAACCTGAGATGATGATACGGCTAGTGGTACAAAAGCAGTTCGTACTACTTGCGTAAGGGCTGCTACTTCTGCCTTGAGAGTAGCTATTTTGTTATTATCCTGAACACTAGCAACCTTTCGTCTCTCTGTTTGCTCACCCCACTTGTGATTGTTGGTGGCCATAGCTTCAATGATGTGGAGGCCATCAACTTCAGTTTTCTCTGTTAGGTTTCCTCGAGTTGTCGCATCTAGGTTAATGGGGACTTGCGGTTCACATCCATTGTAGAATGTCTCAATGATCATCCATTCAGGGATCTGATGGTGAGGGCAATCGCGGAGTAGAGACTTGAAGCAGTGCCAAGCCTCGTGTAATTATTCATCACCATGCTGTTTAAATTGAGAAATTTTATTGCACAATTGAGTGGTCTTACCTGGCGAGTAGTATTTCTCTAAGAATTTGTTTGCTAGCTCGTACCACATCGTGAAGGTGCCTCCAAGAAATGAGTCTACCCATTCTCTAGCATCATTTTTTAAACTGTGCTTGAACAATCAAAGTTTAATGGCATCTTCCGAGACATCATTGTATTTGACCATTGAACAATGATCTTCAAATGTTTAGATGTGCTTGGCTGGGTTTTCGAAGGGCAGTCCTCCAAACTGATCTTGTCAAATTGCTTGAATAAGATTATTCTTAAGCTCAAAGTTGTTAGCCTCAACAGTTGGATATCTAATACTTGACCTAAGATCGGTCAATCTAGGATGTGATTTTCTCCTCATGTTGTCGACTGGAATGTTGATGATGTGTTATTCTGCCATCTCATTCGTGTGTAGATTTCTCCTCCTGATTCTTTGAATAGTTCATTCGATCTTGGAATCTTGCTCAAGAAGAGGTTGGCTTTCTCGTTGAGTATGTGGCATTCACCTCCTTATACTTTTATAGTACTATAACACTCAACAAGGAGGATCAAGTGCAATGATAAATAGTGAAAGCGTAATACTTAATCTCAAAACTTGAGAACACTATATCCAATATTAAAGATATTAATTCAAAACTACTCCCCGGCAACGACGCCAAAAACTTGATGCGGTAAAAGTTAGTTCAATTATACGTGCAAGAGTACATGATCATACAAGTAATATTGTGATAAGTAAGATCGTCTCCACAGGGAATTTATGGAATTAATTCTCTAAGTATCGGATTATGAATTCCCAATTCTAAGTTAAGCAAATTAGGTGATTGGTTGATTGGTGATTCTAATACTATAAATTAACATGCAAGTATAGAGTTGTCAATTCTAGACTCATACATTAATTATAATTATGACAATATAAAGTGGGTGAAATCTATGCTACGAATCAAGGTCGTCACTCTTACTTCTAAGCATACGATACGAACCAAATAAGTGATTAATAACCAAGTAATTGAATGCAAAAGCAAAGCTTGATTACGAGATATGAAAATACCTCATCAATTGGATGATCCGAACTGTTGATTACACACCATGTACAAATGTCGAAAGAAACGGGAATTAAAACTTACAACAGAGTGGAAACTAAACTAGACCTTGCTCTCTGAAAAATATAAAATGGAATGGAATGCGATGTGAGGGATGATTTCTCTGGTCCCTGGCTGTTCCTTTTATAGCCTCGATAGTTCACCAATTACAAGCGCTCTAGTAGTAGATGGTGTAGCGCGCTGGTGGCAGGTAGCATAGCGCGCTGCTTGTTTCGGTGTAGCACACTGGATGGCGAAGCATAGTACGCTGGCCCTAAAGTGTAGCGCACTGGTGAGTTTCGTAGTGCGCTGGAATGAAGGTGTAGCACACTAGCCTTGAAGTGTAGTGCACTAGCTTTGGAAGTGTAGTGCGCGGAAGTGTAGTGCACTGCTTGCCTTCACCCGTATTCGCTCGTAGTCTTCGCCATACCTATAACAAAATACAAAACTTGACAAGTAACCGATTCCCAAGCCGACGAGCAAAACATAACAATAACTCAAATAATTACAACTAAAATAACTCAAAACATGATTAAACATCAAGATAAAAACAATTATTTATATGTACATTTACGCGTACATCACATACTAACCCTAGTTTTTCTAAACAGTTAGGCTTAAGTGGTAAATTACCAACTACTGCCAAAATAGGTGGAAAATATCAAAAAGGAGGTACTATAATATAACACTTATTAATTGATTCCACCCAGTTCTTACAAAGGCACTGAAGAATCTTATCCTCAAGCACGCCATCACCTGAATATCTTAATTATTTTAGGCTTCAATAATACCTCTACATTTTAACACTTTGGTACGGTTAAACATGAAGTGTTGACATGCAGTCTTCTAACCTTTTGATCTTTAATGAGTTTGTGATACCTCTAATTAAAGGTTCTTCATCTTTGACTTGTCATTACCTAAGTTTTCTTAGAACAAGATGAAGAATATTAGTTTGGAACAAATCTAGGGGGTCTAGGCCATTGTACTCGACTATATCATATGATGACAAGATGTAGACCTCTAACCACATATTCTATATTTTATTGTAGTGCTCCCACAAGTCTACCTTAATTTAGGAATGATGGAATATCCACATAACACTAACTATCCTTGAACAAAAAAATTATGAGTCCCTAGGAAGCCTTTATTAGATGGCCTTCTTTGCCGATTGAGTCTTATTACTCGATCTTATAGTTGACGTGCTTTCCTTAGGAATATTGCCTCCTACTGGATAAAAGGGATTTTAAGCCTTTAGAGCCAACTCCTCTTCCTTCCCTCTCGAGTCTTATCCCCTAGATTTTAAGGCCAACTTTCTCTTGAATAAAAGGAGTTCTTAGTCTTTGACACACCATTATTTGGTAGCTCATCTTACCTCCTAAGTCTAGTCCTTTAGGTTTAAAGATTGGCCTTTACTTTCTTAGATTTTTCTTCCTCTCTACTATTTTAAAGACCTACCAACTCTACAATATGCATGTTGGTTGGATGTTATCTCTCCAGCTTTTCTTGCTTTAACATCATATATTGAGAAGATGATGTTGAAACATAAGCAACATCATGAAGCATTAGGCCACCATTAGTCATCATCACCTTATCTTAATAAAATGAACCATCTTGGCATTTCTAATATATAAAGGATTTTTGTACCTCAAGATAATTGAAGACCTCAACTAATTATAATTGACTTGTAAAATATAGAACCTCGGTGCCACGGTAAGACAAAGATCCTTTGTTTAGTTGCTCTATCACAATTTAATGAATGATGGTAATCCAGTGATTGATGTTTTACCATCAGAATCTTGCATCTCAATTTTAAAATCAATTATCTTAGATACCTCATAATATACTACTAAGATTATGGGTCAAGACAAGTAATTGGCAAGACACTGAGCATCAGTTTGAGATATTTATTGAGGTGCATCATCGTATTGATGTACTTCTTACTTCTTACTTAAGCATCACTAGCCTCTATCCTTGTAATCTCATATTATCTTGAGTATTTTTCTCTTTGTGTCCTTATTCCCATGTAAGGAGTTGTTTGGTACAGGAGATACATATGAGTTTTGGGCATCAAACTATAGTCAAACACACTTGGTGATGATGGACTTGTGGTTAAAGGCATATTATCGATTTATGGTAGACTGAAGATTAACTATTCAGAAACCACTAGTGGATATGCCAAGCCCTTAGTATTTATTAATAGTTAGTGTGGACTCCTCATAGGATATATACAATCTCTTATAGCACTTCCGAGCATGGAAGGTGGCATACATCTATATTAAGATACTAGGCCCATTGGACTCTTCATAATGCCTCCAAGTTAAAAAAGGTAAAATATGTCTCAAACAGTTCTTTAGAGAAAGCCATGTTGGTGAAAAACCTCTAAATACTTGGCTGAGTATCATCATAAGTTAGCTTCTGAGGGGAGCATATTGATAATATTCTTTCAGGTACTTGGGTAAGTACAATAATGGATCAGTTCTTTGAGAGAAGTCATATTGATAGTGTTCTTCTAGGTACATTGATAAGTACTATAATGGGTTGACTCTTCAAGAGAAGTCATATTAATAGTGTTCCTCCAAGTACTTAGATACATACTATAACAAACTGGCTCTATGAGAAAAATTTATTGATAGTGTTCCCCCAAGTACTTGGGTAAGTATTAGGAGAGATCGACTTTAAGAGAAGCCATATTAGTGGTGATATTATTTTAGGTACTTGGTTAAGAGATATTTTTTAAGTACTTGGGTGAGTAATAAAAGAGAACGACTCTTTTAGAGAAGTCATGTTATGAATATTCCTCCTAATACCTATATATGTAATAGGAAAGGTCAATTTTCTTATGGGAGTTGTATTGGCGAGATTTTTTTGTACTAAGTAGGGTGTTCAGGAAGCTCAACTCTTAAAAAAGAGACGTATTAGTCGTATTTCTTCTAATAAGTTATTGGAAAAAGGTGGTACAATTTTCTTGCTATTTTGGTCATGATGGGTAGGTGGAGTAGGTTTAAACTGTCTTATCTAGATGTCCTTTAGTCTGACTAAGCATGGCAAAAATAATGTAAGGAAAAAAGTCGAGACAACGCTAAGGTAACCAAAGTTGGCCAGAGCAGGAATACTACTCGTGATGGGTTAGACGCTTGTCTCAAGGTCGATTTAATGCTACAAGATAACTGATGTTGGTCAGAACAGGTTTATTACTACTCTACCAAGCTAAACTATGTTACACTACTCTAACCTGCAACTAAATTAAACTAAGATAGAAGGTAGAGCTTGATAGAGATTTTGTGATTGGATCTAGTGATGCCCTTTCATCTTGCCTCAACACTACTTATATAGAGAAATTAAGTTGCAATACACTCCAAGTTGTCGTAAGACTCAGAATCTCAATACCTATCTCCATTCATACTTATTCTTATCTCGAATAAACTAGAAATAGTGCACTTCATATGACATCCTCATGTACATATTCTTATCTAGCATTTTGATGATTATTCAATAGTTCTGGTACTCACTCTCATTTAAGTGAGATTATGAGTTTATCTACTTTTCAATGGGATCATGCCTATCCTCAAAAGCTATTCCTTCAAAAGAAATTCCACATTGAATTTAGTCTCCTTGAACTCTCTAATAGGGTCTAGTTAAACCTCGTCCCTTTGCATCTTCTTCATTTGTAGAGTTTGCTCTGATCTAATCTCTATTGTCATCTTTGTCTTTATATGCAACTTCTTTGAACCTATGATCCTTTGCTTACATCATCCAGTGGTTGCCTAGTAGCTAACACATATACTCAGGTCTTCACTAGTTAGTTGTGCCATAACCAGACTAACTTGTAGGTCCTATGCACCTAGACCATGTTAAACTCAACCTGTCACCCCTATGTCTCACTCACCTAATACCTAGAAATCCATAAATATCATGTCCTACTACTAGGTCTAATACATCCAGCATCTAACAATTCTTTTTTACACTCTTAGCTCCTTGGTTTGCCACTCCTAGGTCCTTCATACCCAACATTCAGTACTCCCTTTGCTATTCTTGAGTCCTTCATGCCCAACATCTAGCTACCTTATTTGCTAATCCTGAGTTCTTAATACTCATCACCTAGAAATTCACTTTGCTAATACTAGGTCTCATGTACTTAATACCTATGAATTACACGTTAGCTCAGCTCCATTATATTGGCCCTAAACATAGTCTCCACCTACCTCTTAGCCAATACCGAGATACTAAAGAATCCTGATCCCAAGCTAGCCATCACATGAATATCTTAATAATTTTAGGTTTCAAGTCTTGCACTTCAATGCGTAACTTAAGTTTCATTGATTGAGAAATAACCAAAAACTTAATGGAAATTCTAACTTCAATTTTCCTTTTAACTATTTGTGAGAATTGTAAAATTAATTTAGATAATAGTATAAGACCAAGTGACCAAATAGTAATTAGCCAAATTAAGGTTAGAACTTATCTATATAAAGAAAGCTAGAAAAGAAAAACCCTAAGGAAGAAAGAAAGAAATAAAATTCGTAGGTCCCAAAAGTAGTTACCATTGTTATCCAATGGTAGAATGTTATCGGATTGACACGAAATTTTGGGTTCTTTCCTAACACCATGGGCAAGATTCTGGATGGTGGAGATGTCGATTGAAGATGTCTAAGGTTGTCTGCACAAATTAACTTTGACAACTACAAATTTGAATAAAAGAGGAAGGTAAGTCGGTTTTGTCTTACCTTATCTCATGATATTGTATATTTGATTTTGTATGTGGGGATATTGTTTTCGTCATCATATATTATGTATTATTTGTATGCTCTGCATTGAGTATTGGTAAAATAATGAATATGGGACTTGGAATGGTGTATCACATAATTTTAATTATAGGATTATCTAGCGTAAGAGTTACGATGGGCATAGGTGAATTTTGCCCGTTTATGTGATTTATATGTTGTTTTGGATTGTTGTGTTTGTAGTGTTGAATCACATAGTTAATTTTGGATTTGTGGATTCAGATTATTATGTTTTTGGATTTGAATGGTTGACTGTTAATTTTGTTTTTGATTGTTGAGGAATGAATTCGGATTGCTGTTTGTTGGTTTCTGAAGATTGTTGGAATTGAGTTCAGATTATGGACCTTGAATATGTGATGGATATGATTGATGTGAATGATAATATGAGGGATTGTCCCATACCAAGTGGGCCCTATAGTTTGCACATATCGCTTAAGAGGCTACCAGGTAATCCAAGGTATGTGTGATCAAATGGACAGGGAGTATGTGGACTATCTGGACTCGTGGAGGGGATACCTTTTTATCTATTGAGCCTGCCTTGTAGGAACGGTAGGTATTTATCTGTGCCCCATGAGGATCCTAACATGATGAGTGTGGACTCCGGAGCTCCAAAAGTGAATGTGATGTGATTATTGTGTTTCTATTTTTGTGGGATCATTGTGTGAGTTCTATTATGTTAGTTGGCTAAGTTAGTTGGATAGGTTACCTATTCCAATTTTGAAAAGCTTGATTGTGGACATGTGTTCGTAACTTTGTTATTATGTGATTTTGTACATGCTCAAATTTGCCAAGTTTAAATTAATGATATCTCTCTTATGCATACGCCTTTGATTATAGATTCTTATTGTATATGATTTGAGATAAACTATGTGATATGTGTTGATGTATAAATTGTGTGTGTTTACCGACTTACTGAGATGCGTATCCTCATTAATATGCGCTACTGTCTTAGATAATTTAGGGGCTAGCTACGAGTGAGGACTAGAGGCGAGGACATGCATCATTATATATTCAGTATTTTTAAGACCCTCTCCCTTCACTTTTATATATTTTTTACTTTTAGACTTGAGACTCGATTGTAACTTGAGAACGTAAATGGCCTTACAAAGATTTTTACTTTGTGGCGGTTGACATGCCTAACATTCAAGGCGTGACAACCGTATATGAACTGTGTGAAAGGCATAAGTGATTTGATTATTACTATTCATACCAACAAGGTGCACCTTCTTTTCGAACACACATCCTGAAAGAACTTCAAGGTTAAACGCATTTGGCCGAGGGTAGGATCAGGATGGGTGACCTCGTGGGAAGTTTCCCAGGGTGCATGCGAGCGAGGACAAAAGTATGCTGAAAAGATCCATATTGGTACATGGAAGCTGGTTGGTCAAATCACAGGGCATTATATTTAGTATTAGAGCGACCTCGGCTTGTACAGTGTGATTTGGGGATCGAATGCACCTATAAGCGAGGGATTTTGGGACTGTATGTATCTGGCGCAACAAAGACATCACTTTTTTAAGGAAGAGTGAATGTGATACCCCGTATATAAACTGTGTGAAAGGCTTAAGTGATTTGATTGTTACTATCCATACCAATAAGGTGCATTTTCTTTTCGGACACACATCCTGAAAGAACTTCAAAGTTAAACGTATTTGGCCGAGGGTAGGATCAGGATGGGTGACCTCTTATAAAGTTTCCCACAGTGCATGCGAGCAAAGACAAAAGCACGCTAAAAAATCCATGTTGGTATAGTGAAGCCTTTCGGTCAAATCATGGGGCGTTACACCATTTTTAGAGTTGCTTGAATTTTTTTATTTTTAGCTACTTTTGTTTTTCAAGCATTGTAATTTTTGCAACAAATAACTAAATTATTTATAATAATACTCAAATATATTTATTACCAAATAAATTAATATTTATATTGTTATAACAAAATTGAGGAATCAAACATATCTTATAGATGTGAGTAATTCAAATATATCTTATAAGGTGAACTGTAGATTATTTTAATATGTATTTTGATTATGCTTAAATGATAATTAGATAATTCTTGATAAATATAATGGTTTAATTAACAACAAAAATACTTATATTAACTATGTAAATGTAATAATTATATTTTTTTTGGAATTGCTTATCAAAGTATAAAACCATAATTCTAGTATACAATTATCTTTGTCTATCTAATAATTATAGATATTACCTATTATAAAATAATGAACATATTTTCTGTTAAGCAGAAGAAATTGGCTATGTCTAATAATAAACACACATACATAAAGACAAACCATTTTTTGATAATAATATCATGCAAATTATGTAGTAACCTATGGTACTAAAAATAATGAAATTAGCACAAAAGAAAATCCAAGCAATTGTGACAATAGTTAGAAGGGCAAATTGCTCTCAAGTCCTTACCTTTGCTTAAATTACTATTTTTCTCCCTCCTATTTCTAAAAAGATACTTTAGTCCCTCTACTTTGATTAAATATTACCCTCAGATCCCTGATACCGAAATCAAAAAATTTCTCTGACAACCAGAGACCTGAAATGTCGATTTTGCCCTTTAGTCAAAAATTAAAAAAAAACAAAGAAAAGAGCGTCGATCTTCTCCCTCCCCCCTTCTTCCTCCCTCCCCAACTCTCCTCTATCTTTTTGTCTCCTTCCTCTCTTTATCCGAAGGCATAACCAAAGGAGAAATTGAATGCTTTGTGGGTCAGATCTGCCCATTCAAGAAGAACTCGTTAGTCGATCTTAACCCAGATGACGACAACCTACCTAACAAAAATTCAAACTCATTACAACCCCCAAAAAACTCATGTGGCAGGGAGGACAAGGCGGAGAAACTACAACTGGACTCTTCTGGGTGTTTCGATGGCCGGGTTAGTGAGGTAGGCTTGGGTCCCTTAGCTGCCGTCTAACCCAACAACCACTGTCGTCTACCGTCCAATCCGGCTAGTGTTTTGGTGGTAGGGTTAGTGAGGTCGACAAGTCGAAGACGTAAAATAATCCAATTTTTTAACTTTTGATGAAAGGGCAAAATAGTCATTATAGGTCGCTTAGTGCAGGAGAAATTTTCCAATTTTGGTACCAGGGACCTAAGAGTGATAATTAAGCAAAGTAAGGAGACGAAAATATTTTTTTCGAAACATGAGGGACAAAATAGTAATTTCAACAAAGGTTGGGGACTTGAGGGCAATTTGCCCTAGTTAAAAAGAAAAATTCAAGCGACTTTACATTAAGTTTTTGATTATTTCCTAATTGATGAAACATAATTTGGGTAATAATATTTCATACCAATGAAATTTAATTATTCCATAAGTCTTTATTATAAGTATTCATAATTAAAAATTGCACAAATCCATTTCTCATTCATTGATTAGTAATTGGTATGTAAAAATCACCATAAAATTTCTCGATGATACGAGTGAAGGACTCAGAAGTATATTATCATTTAATCTTTGAGAACTTTTATTACGATCCTTACGTACTAAATCATATGATGCCTTGGTATTATGAATTGTTTTTAGATGATGTTACTATTCATATTAAATTGTTAAAATGGTGCAATAGAGGTGTCCACATGGGACTGTTTTGAAAAAATCCTGTGTACTAAACCAGTACACGGGATTTTACCCTGTGTATTGAACCAGTATACAGGGAAAATTTCTGTGTATTGGTTATCTAGGACTTGGGTCTAAAAATCTGCAATTAATGGACAAATTTGATTCTGAGATTTTCTATCTACCAATACACGGGAAACAATTTCGTGTATTGGTGAAAACTTGGCTATAAAAATGAACTCACACAGATGAAC
>SOPF01017598.1:0-21111 GCA_012979155.1 Hypericum perforatum
TTTTAGGACAAGTGCCAAAAAGGAATTAGTTCCAACAGCTCGAAGGGGGACTTGGAATTGGTGTTGGGGACTTGGTGGGTTTGTTTTATTAATCTGACCACACTTGCTTGTTTTTGGAGTTTTTTGGTTGGAGTTTGCTGGGAACAAATCAGTTGGTGGAAAGGGAGAGGGAAAGGTAACAGCTTTTTTTTTCCCTACAATTTGTGTTGTGTGCAGTGTGAAAGCTAATTCTCTTTTTACACCAAAAAAAAGAAGCTAATTCTCTTTCTATTGTTTTATCGAGAGTGGCTGTTTTCAGGTTTATAACTAGTTCAACTAATAAAGTTTAGAGTCACTAGTGAATGTGACAAAATTTTAACATTATTGTATGAATTTTAAGAATTAAAATTGGGAAAATTAGGTTAAAGTCCCTGTCCTTTGGTCATTCAACCTTTTTAATCTTTGCTGTTCTAAAATACTCATTCAGTCCCTACTATTAAAAAAAATAGAGACGATTAGTCCCTCATTCCGACGCCGGAGTTTTTTCCGGTGAAAAACTTACCTGCTTTGACGATTATGCCCCTCTCGCTGAGAAACGCTTGAAACCCAAAAATCTCCCCCCCAAATCTCGGCCCAAAATCCCCCCAAATAAATCCCAAAATCTCCCCAAATACCCAAATAAATCCCTAATCCCGAAATCCCTAATTTCCTAAATCCCTAAATCCCCAATTCCTCAATTCCCCATTTTCCTAATTCCCCAATTCCACCAAATCCCAACCCTCAAGGTTGCTGCCCACGAACCCTAATTTACTGCGATGTTCAAGTGAGGTACTAGATTGCGGGATTATAGGGAGAGGGGAAGTAGTCGGGGGCGTACCGGGTTTGCTGGGAAAGTGGGATTGGTGAAGTGCTTGAAGGTCGTGGCTGGGATCAATGTTGTCGTCCAACAACACAGGTGCTGTTGCAGATGAAGGGCCAAGGTATGGCAACATAAACTGTGCATGTGGGGTTCGGGCTGCGGTTAGGATCGTAGAGAGTGAGAAAAACAAAGGTCATTTGTTCTATTGTTGTTCGAACAACAGTTGCTCGTGCTGGCTTAGTTGGTGTACAGAACGTGAAGTTAATTCACGTTTTCGAATGCCCAGGGGAGAGGGAAAGTAAGACGACTCAAGGGCGTCCCTCGAAGATATTATTGAAGATATTAAGGTTGTGCAACAGCTTTTGAAACAGCAAAACAAGCTTGCTGCCATTGGACATTCCTCTCTGTTCACTAAGCTTGTAATTTTGCTTATTGTACTAAATGTGTTTGTTTGTAGTCAAGTGTTGTTTAGGAACTGAGTAGGAAGTTAGGTGTTATTTGTAATATTTTCGTGCAATGTACAATGGAAACGATGGAATTGAGATGCAAGTTTGGTGTTGTTCGTTGAATTATTGAGTGTTACGAAAGTGCATTGTTGTGTAATATAGCAAATTTGACTAAAAAAAGTGCAGCAGTCTTGTTTAAACCCAGTAAAACAAGAAAGTGTAGAAGTTGCAGCAATTGAACCCATAAAAGTGCAGACAAAAGTTGATTCAACCATGAACCATTCAACCCAGAAAATGGTTTGCAACAAACTTAACAAACCCAAAAAAAGTAGCACCTAAACTTGTAGATAAAAGAAAATCCAAAAATTGTAGCAAGATCAAAGTTGCTAATACTCATTAATTGCAGCAAACTCAACCCAAAAATTGTATTAAGTTTACTAAATTGCATAAAAAGTAGTTTAGTTTAGAACAACAAAACAAACGACCTTTGTCCAACAAAACAACAGCTTGTCTAAGGAATTGTAGCAGTCTTAAACAACAAAACAAAGGACCTTTGTCCAACAAACATGAAATTGCAGAAGTTTCTTAGACAAAACAACATTTTGACTAAGAAACATACCATAAATTCATTATAGTTTCCATATAACTTCTAAACTACAACTACAACTTCTCAATCTTGATTCTTCTGCCTCTTTCTCTACCCCTTCTTGGTGCATACTTTTTGACAACTTGACCTACATCCTGCTTTTGGTATGGATTCTCTCCTTCTTGCTACCTCTGAGATGGATCCTCTCCTTGAAGCTGCCTCTGAGATGGACCCTCTCCTTCTTGCTGCATTTGAGATGGACCCTCTACTACTATTATAGGCTGTGCTGAACCATGCTGCGTAGAACCACTTTCTCCCTTCTTGTATTGCTTTCTCTTCCCAAGTCTTTGTCCAGTTGGTTGCTATTGTAAAATGTTAAGTGAATGAGTTATTATAAATGTAAACTTATAAGTGAAATAAACAAACAAGAAGGCAAGTTAGAAATATTTTACCATTGGTCTTTTGCCTTTTGCCTTGTTCTGTGCACCCATGCATGACCTTCTGATGTGACCCAATACACCACAATAAGTACACTTCACAGTATTGGATCTTGGGGTAGCTGGTTTCTCACCTTCTTGCCTCTTCTTATTATGCTTTCTAGGTCTACCAGCTCTTCTAGTCAAGAATGAAGGCTGAAATATATCATGTTGACCCAATACTGGTTCAAAGTCTGTGTCCGAAAATGGATTTATAGGGTACTCATAGGTTTTCTCCCATTTCCCTACCTTGTAATAATCATCTATCGCCTTCTCAATGTCTTCTTCTCTTGCTATAAAGATAGCAGCAACATGTATGCATGGCACTCCACTAAGTTGCCACACATTGCAAGAGCATTTTTTACCTGGTAAATCAACAGCTTCTCTAACACCATCGTGGACAACCTCATATAGATGGTTCCTTGTAGCTATGATTTCACAATTCCTACAATCCTCACTCAACTTTCTGAGCTAGACCATGACTGTAAGAGCACAAGAAGTTGTACAACTATAGGCTTGAATAAATCTACTTTGCCACTTGCGCATCATCTTCACTCTCAAGCCATCTAGTAAGTCCACAATTGACAGTCCCCTAATCTTTCCTACCCAATTGTTGAATGACTCAACCAAATTATTAATCACATCTACGTATTTGACATAGTCATCAAATGCATGAACATACCATTTTGCTGTAGGGATTTTCTCCAACCATTGAGTAGGGGTCAACATCTCTTTTCCTATTTGCTTGGCTGGAAATCTTTGCAATTTTAACTCAACCATTTTCCTATTAAACTTTATTCTAGTAGAAGCATAAACCATTCCCCAAAAATGATGTCCAAGATTAGTACCTCTAAAGGTCTGGAAGAAATTAGTTGCAATGTATTTCACACATCTCCTATACCTAGCATTAGGAAAGAAGGCTTCTATTTGGTCACCAAGACCCTGAAACAACAAAGTTGCAACTAAGTTAGTTGTTATTTTAACTTCATTAATAACAAAACAGAAAATAAATGTGGATTGAAGTACCTTTTGACCATCAACCATATACAACAGATGGATGAACCATTCCCAGTTAGCATTATTCTCTTTGTCCACAATAGCCCATGTCACTGGTAAAATCTTGCTATTAGCATCCCTAGAAACTGCAGCAAGAAGGGTACCACCAAATGGCCCCTTCAAGTGACATCCATCCAACCCTATAAATGGCCTACAACCATTAATAAACCTATCTTTTACTCCTCCAAGACAAATAAATACTCTTCCAAACTTCAACTGATCTTCAATGCTGGCTCTAGGCATACCCTATAATACCACAATAGACCCTAGGTTGAGTTCTCTCAATTTCTCACAATAAACAGCCAACTTTGTATACTGCTCCATATGTGTGCCATATGTGTTTAACTTATATATTGCTTTCACCTTGTAAAGCTTTCAATCTGCAGGACTGCATCTATATTCCTTCAATGTAGCCTTCAATGTCTCATTATCCAGATTTGGATTAGTAGCTAGAAGGTTCTCTATTTGTCTAGCAATCCACTTAGGAGTTGCCCAATAGCCTAACTTAACCTTCATACATGTATGAGTATCATTCAAGGTTTTTACCATAAACTTCTGCTGTCCACTTAAAACAGATGTGTGCATCCTCCATGTGCAAGAACCAGAATAACCTACCTTAATCTGCTCACTATCATTCTTTATGAACCTCACCTTGTAACCACCTTTGACTATATAATCTCGAATTGTATTTCTAACCTCAACCACATTCCTAAACCAATATCTCACCTTAAACTTAATCTCCTCTCCCACAGTCGTACTAACTTGTTTCCCATCATATTCATAGTCGGGGTCCATATTAATCACCTTTTTATCTCTTCTAGCCGTACCCCTATCAAGCTTAACTTCCTGGTCTGAGTCTGAGTCACTATCCCTAATTCTAATATCCATGGGATCTATTTCATCAAAGTCAGAACTCAAATTACCTTCTTTCACAACACCATCTTCCTTCTGCATATCAGTTGGAACTTCATTCCCCACTTCCTTCTCCACTTCCTTTGCAACCTCCTCATCATGCACCTCACCATCGTCACGATGACCACTTTGGTTAACAACCTCATCGTCAGAAACTTTGTCCTCCGGCTCTGGGCTCAGTTCACTAAGTTTGGGTAGATCAGGAACCCAAGACGGCACTCTATCAAATTCTGAATCTTCATCCTCCCACTCGGGTATGTACAAAATGGTCACAGGAACTGCACTGTCGTTGCTTTCTTCTGTCGTCAGCAGTGATGGAACACGAAGAGGACCACAACGAGGGATGCCATTGAATGATCGGCCACAACGTGGAATGACTGATTTGGGTGGTGGTGAACCAGGCTCGTCGTTCTCTATTGCTAATAAGCCCTAATTTTACCTCAATTCGGTGGGAAATTTTCTCAGATTAGGGTTCTTGGATTGGGAATTTTGGAAATTTGGGGGGCAGGAAGAATGAGAGAAATGGAAGGGGGATTTTGGGATTTATTTGGATATTTGGGGGATTTTGGGCCGAGATTTGGGCTTCAGGCGTTTCTCAGCGGGATGGGCATAATCGTCAAAGCAGGTAAGTTTTTCACCGGAAAAAACTCTGGCGTCGGAATGAGGGACTAACCGTCTCTGTTTTTTTGAATAGTAGGGACTGAATAAGTAGTTTTAGAACATCAAGGATTAAAAAGGTTGAATGACCAAAAGACATGGACTTTAGCATAATTTTCCCATTAAAATTCTTATTTGATTAAATTAGAATAACATATTTTTTTTCTAATTTTCTTATATTTCTGTTTCCTTTTTCGTTGCCTTTTTGTCCTCCAAAAATCATTGCCTGTGTCTCGTTAGTCCTATCTATCACTATTCACTCATGACTCACATAGCTTCCCACCACGGGATATGTAACGTCTCTTTTACTTTACAATTGAAGTTTCATTAATCAGAGAAATAAACTTGTATCAAAGTGATTATAAGAGTAAAAGATAATTAGTAAGCTGATTATGTGAGCGTGTATTCGTCAACAAAATTACAAGCGTTGGACTCTCGAAATAGAACTAGGTCTTGATTGCATAATCTAGTTTATCAAGACCTAGTTATATTTCAAAGTATAGTTATCAAGAACTTAAGTTTGTTTAACAATGATGTCGCTTCCTAATCATGGGAATGATTCTTCCCAAAAAAGAAAAGATTCATCGTAGTGATTAGAACACATTAGTAGATGGACTAAAATTGGTAGATGAACATTTCAATATATGTAGTTTATTAAATATTTTTATAATTGAAATAAATATAAAATTTTTCCAAGTTATTTATGCTGTAAATTATAAACAAAGTTTAATATGAAATTTCAGGGACACACTCTCCCTTTTTCAATCTCCATCCTTCTCTGCTATGCTCAACCAAAACAAAACAAAAGATGATGGGTTATTTTTATGAGACAAGGCAATGGGTTATATTAACAAATCTCTAAACAAGACCGGGAATACCAAAGTAATGTGTTGACTCAATCTTTTTAACTAAAACATATCGTGCTGGACCCCGAGAAAAGTGACCATAGATTGGTGAAGTGCATTATGCTGTGCCAATTATATTCTGTAATGTTCTATTGCGATATATATATATTGTCACGCCCCAAAAATTACGTATGTCAACGACCACAGAGTAGTAAAACCACTTCTATTCTCAAATTTCAATTCAGTTTTAAATCCGAAGAATATGATAGTCTCAAAAGTAAAAAAAAAAATCTTCAAGAATTAAATGCCACACAATGAATGTCCTCGTGTCTAGTTTTGATTTCCAATCAACTTTCAAATTATCTGAGACATCAGCGCACATTAATGAGGATACGCATATCAGTAAGTCGGTAGACACACACAGCTTATACAACAAATCATATCACATATTAAATCATATACATAATCTCAAATCCAGTCATATACAATAATACTTTACAATCAACGACACTTGCATAAAATAAATGCCACAAATTCAAACTTGACAAAAATCCACGTCAAGAAGTTAACAACCGGAAGAAACACAAGATCATAACAGTAGCGAGTATCATTTGAATCATTAAGATAATAGGTAAAAGCAAACACCATTCACAACTCACGAAAAAAATAATATATTCAATTCCATAAGCAGATTACACGTACTCATATACATTTATATATAGTAGGTTTCACATGCGTCAATTTTACAGTTTTGGCTTGCAACTATCTAGGGTTCCTACGACTCATCATCAAATAGGGTTAGGTTTCTCTGATTTTATATTATACGGTATAATAATCAAATGAGACAATGAACTATAATCCTACGCAGTCAATTAATCGTACGCAGCCAATTAAGTCTAAACAGTTTAATATACCATGCCATGGATTTTAAAATCATGAAAACTATAAAGAACGTAAGACATAAACTAGTTTACATTTGCAAGTGAAATCGATTCAGAAGTCACTCGAAAACCTAAATAAACCTATAATCCAAATCAGATTTCTAACAACCATAACCATCAAAATCCGAATTCCAACCGAATTATACGTACTCAGACAAAACACAAATTCCACTTACCTAACTAACTTAACCAACTAACAAAATATGACTCATACAACGATCCAATAGACACACGATAATCACATCACATTCACTTATAGAGCTCCGGAGTCCTCACTTATCATGTCGCGATCCTCGTGGGGCACAGATAAATACTTGCAGTAGGTCCAATAGACGGAAAGGTATCCCCTCCACGAGTCCAGATAGGCCACATACTTTCTGTCCATTTGATCACATATACCTCATGTTACCCAGTAGCCTCTTAAACGGTATGTGCAAACTACAAGGCCCAATAGGTATGAGACAATCCCGCATGTTTTCAATCATATCAATCACAAACCCAAAATCCAATATTCTGAATCGAAACTCAACACTTCAAACCTCATATTCACAATCGAAAACTCAGTTCAACAGTTCAAGACTCAATTCAAAAATCCAAAATTCAGCAATTCGAATCAACCATATGAGTCAATAACCCACAATCTAAATTCAATTCGAAAACATACCCAAAAGTCCACAATCACAAATCCAGAACTTAATCATACCAAATAACGAACCAGATCAACATGCAAATCACACAAGATAGACAGAATTCACTTACAAGTAATCGCTTGACCATACACAAGTCATGATATTACTATAATATTCAATAATCTATAATTTACTTTTATACATAATAATGTGAAATCGTTTATATATGCATGTGTTATCGTAGTGCCAAAGACCGATTTAAGATCCATGATCCCTTCACCATAGTCATTACAATTATAAGGCATGAGTGCATATAAGAATACCAATTACGTGAACATAAATATATTAATCTATGGTTGTGCTTCATTTTACTATCCCTAACACAAAAGACAATAAATTATTAACAATAAACTAAGGAGCTGACAACTTAATTAGGTAAATATAATAAACTAAGGAGCCGACAACTTAATTGATTTACCCTATCTCGTATATAAGGAATCCCGGAAATCATTAATATATATAAATCCATACTGAGCATGAGTTTAACAAAAAGCAGTATATCGAAATAATATGGACAATACATGAACAATTAAGACTGAACTGACTTATCCTGATCGAGTACTCGCTTACTTATTAATGTCAATCAGGAATATTCTCTTGTGTTGAGTTTTCTTTTGCATCAATAGTTCTTCCTCGGTTGCACACGAATTGATTCTTTCATCCTCTAAGAGGAGGAAATGTAATTAGGGTTAAGTTTTTCTCCCTCCTCCAGGTTTCCTTTATATAGGCATCAAGTTATCTAAACCCTAAGTTAATGGTAAATTACAAATCATGATATTACAAATAACAAAATACTACCCACAATTATTACTAATATCCTAACAGGTTCTATGGTTCACACACACATACATATATATATATATAATGACAATGTACCAATTAGCTAAAAATAGAAATTTTATTCAGAGTTCCATCAATTTATATCAAAAACAATAATAAATACTCAAAATAATGTAGAGCACAGAATAGGAAGAGCATCCCAAGAATAGGAGGTCAATCACTCAATGAGTTCCTGGTAGATAATCACCCCAAACAAGGTTCTAAGAGGACAAAATATTGAGTCTAAGGCTAGAGAGCAATTGGAAAGTCATGCATTCTAGAGGCCCATTCCAACGTGTGTTAAATAACTTTGGGAAGAACGGAAGTAGAGCTCAAAGTACACACACAAGAAGGAGCTTCGGGAATCATGAACAAGCAACCCTTACACATAGATCGGAGGTCCACATTCACATTAATTGAGTCATCAAGATAGATAAGAGTTAGTCCACATTCACACATAGATAAGAGTTAGTCCACATTCACATTAATTGACCTCCAGTCTATGTGTGTACGTTGACTGACATATATCAAGGATTCAATTACTTCATGAATGTACTTACCAACAAACGAACATGATCGAAATTTCTTGAATTTAAGCCCGAAAAAACATACGGATGTTAATTATTTGTTTTAAGAACTTTGATATCTATCTCTCAATTGAAATCATATGTGCTTCAGATCTAAATTATTCAAGGAGATAGGTGTTAGGTGTTAGGACATAAGTTTGTATAGACCAAAATTAATTCATGCATTTGATCCGTGACTTATTCTCCTTCCCTCATTATGCTCCGGTTTCTTTCTATTTTATATAAGTGCGCTCCTTTTTGTTTGCTATAGAAGTTTTTTGGGGTTGACTGTCTGTTTAAGTGATTAATTATCCAATAGCAAATTTAAATAACATTCACTTAATTAATTAGCTCTTGTGGAAAAAAAAATGATACTTCGTCAAGGAGAGAGAGAGAATATATTAGATACAAATTGTACAAATTAGTTCATAAGGTACATGGTTGTTGGAATTCACTCTACTCTATGTTTAGGACTCTTGTACCATTTGTATATATATTCTTTTTACGAGCTTATTTGAATATATGTATTTAATATATGAACATCAATCTTTTCGGGTGAGACTTTGATGAAGTGAGTGATCACCACTTTGTCTAAGTCATCTATACACTTATATATGTATATATATATTCAATTTCTTCATATGTATATATATTGGGCTATAGAGTTTAGCCTCACCAAATATTTGAGTTATGTTTTTGTGAATATTTTAGTTTGCTTGTCTAGGTGCATTGGGAATCTGACTTTGAATTTAATCATGTTTGAAAAGAGGAAATTATGAACAACATTTTGTAGAGGAAGAATATACGAGAAACTGAGTCATAAGTTTGCTTTGAAATTTAAAAAGAAGAAGAATGTTTCTTTGGAAAGAAATATGAGATTGATTATATGAAATTGAAGGATTAAGCTGTAATTTAGTATGAACATTGATTTTGGACTGTGATTATGGAATTGGGCAAGTTGCTCAATGGTTGATAGTTTAAATTAAACTACAAAAGTTTACCTATTGGTTTGGAAAAAGATTTTGGAGGCTATATAATGCCATTTGAATTTGATTCAAGCTTCAGTTTCTAATCAGATAATTATTTGATGCATATAATCTAAGTTTAGAAGAATATGAGGTATACGTATGATATAAAATTTTGAATATCTACAAATCAAGTAGTTTGGTTATAACAAGCACACAGCATTGAGATGATGTTGTGCAACCTCTATAAGAGAGCGGGAAGAAAATGTTATTGTAGATTTTTTTTAGATAAATCATCAAATAGAGAAAGTAACGAATGAAGAGATTTGACTATTGAAAATAAGGATGGCAATGGACACGATACATAATATCCGTATCTTTATTTTCTTTTTAGAAGATAGATTCAGATTATTACCGTTATTCTCTTCAAAAATAAGGATCAGTGTATGATTCTAATTATAAAATAATGGGCAAGATTAAGGTCAACTTGCGAGTCCAAATTGTTTTAATATTATTTAATTTTAAATAAATTTAAACTCAATCTAATTATTCACAATAATACTGAATCACTTGATAAATGTGAATACAAGTTATTTGTTTATTAAAATAAGTCAATATTAAGAAGATCAAAATTAACCAATAAAATAAATTCAAAGTTTGCTAAGTTGATATTAAAAATTTGGTATTCAATTTAGTAATTAATATATTAATATATTTTTTTAACATTATATTCAAAATTGGGTAGGATCCTAAAGATCTATATCTATGTCCGTATCCTTTAAAAAAATTAGGATATGGATATGATTCGGATTTAAACTCGATCAAAGTCAACAAGTCCATAGATCTTTAAGGTCTGGATTCGAGTAGATCCAAAAGATAATGATCAAATAGTTATCCCTAAGTGAAAATTTGATTATGTTAACTCAAAGAAGAAAAAGTATGTGAAGTTAATTTGGGGGAGCCTAAAAAGAAGTATGTTGCATTGATTTCTTTGAGAAGTGGAGGATAAACAAATATGAGAACAAAAGTATAGAAGTATATATACCTAAGTTAGATTGTACAAAATCTTGAGATGTGAAGTGATAAGATATAACTGACTCAATAGTCACGACAGTTGTACTAGTATGCAACAAACAACAAGATCAAAAACTCGTAGGTACTTTGATATACCATCAATTTATAAAAAAATATGTCAATCTATAAAAACAAAGATAATTATGTTAAAAATTAGAGAATCAAAGTGACAATTTTAGTACAAGAGATGACAGACTCATTGAAGTACGCTAATACATTTTGAAGATTAAAGATCAAAAGGGATGATAATGATGATAAGAGTGAGGAGAGATTTACAAAGAGTCAAATGACATAAAAAAAAAGATTCAAAATAGTAAAGAACTTTAAGATAGTTCGTCAAATAGAAAGATGAATGACATAAGTTCATAGTGCCATTGGGAGAGAACGAAGTTCACAGAATCTTTGGAACTTAGCATATGCACTACAAGGTAAAGCTATGTCATCTGGTTCATCAATATTATGAAAGTTATTACGAGGATTATAATGAACGGCTAATAATGTATGTCTAAAATACGTATTAAATACATAAGATTTTGAGTTAATTTAGTATTTTTATCTTAGTTTTGTATTATTTTAGTTAATATTTGAGTTTTAGATATTGATGGGCTCTTTTGCTAATTTATAAGAAAAAATAAAATTTTGGCAAAGAATTATACTTGAAGAAAGAATCTAGCGGGGATAACTTATTTGGAAGAGAGTTTTGGTTAATTTTGGAGCAAAATTTTGAGAAGCTTGTTAGACAAGAAATTGAAGATCTTTCTTTCATATTTTTATCATTATAAAGAATACCTAAATTAAAGGTTAAAAGAGAAAGTTAAAACTAAAACACTAAAATTGATCTATTATATTTTATTTAACAGAAATTTGGGGCAAAATTATAGGATATATATACATACACCTTAGTGGCTTTAGTTTTATAGCTATATATCATTCATCATATTTTTATTCTATAGATTATATTTTGGTTTACTATAAGAAACTAATTTTCTTGGTGGATTTGAGAGAAGAATTCATGATTGTGAGGATGTTATTTTTTTAATCTTATCCATTAGTATTTACTTATTTTTTATGCTTAATATTATTCTTAAATGGTTTGCGATTGTGAATTTATTTTAGAACTCACATGATATTGATTCTTGATTACCAATTGCAGTTAGAAATTTAATTAGGAGGAAAGTTAATTTAGTGAGGAACAATTATTACCAAACAAATTAATTAAAAATAAGTAATGCTAGTTTGTACATACCAAGATTTTGAGTATAATTAATAAAAGTAAGATTATTTGTTCTTAATGTTATTGTCTTGTAGTTGACCTGACTCATAAGATGAAAAATAACTAATTAGGCCTTTTTTAGCTAGTTGATTGTTGAATGTTTGTAGTCTCTTTATGGTTATGAAAGATGTACCACTATTTGTAATATAGATTAGATTATCTTTAGTGATCCAATAATCGACCACCTGGTATTTTAAGTTTAAATATACCATTTATTTCTCATTAGTTTTTGTATATTTTTATTGTCGGTCGTTAGAGGGCATATACTTGATTAAAATCGGACTATAGTCAAGGCAAATGTTAGATACTTTCTCTGTAAGATGAGATTGCGCTATATATTATAGTGCACTACATGCTACGATAACCGTACCCAAGATAAAATGACTATTTGTGTTTTTCTAAGATCATTGCATACGAGTCTTGAAACTTTCGGGCAAACTCTTATATACTCAGAACTTTTGGACAGACTATTGTTATAGTGTAAGAACGGGGAAGAGAAGAATACAACAATACAAATGCAAGTTGCTGGGATGGATTGGAAGTGAGGAGGACCCTTTTATTTATAGGGGTGGAAGTTGTCATCCCGAAGGGCTACGAGCAAGTGCACGAATAGACACATCCTGTGGCCAACAAGCTGTGTCTTTGTCGCGTCCCTCCGTATGGCCTTTTGAATAGGCCTTATCCAAAGTCGTATCCTTTTGGATGCACTCTGGATAAGCCTTATCTAGCCTCTTCCTCTTTGCGTCCCTTCGATGAATACGTATCTACTCATAGATTTGGAGTCCTTCATGTCTGATATCTAGTTTGTGTCACTGTATCCTTCTAATATAGTTGGATATTTAGTATAGTGTATGCCATGGTTTATGGTATGCTTTAAATACCATAAAACCCTTTCCAGAGCTAGCTAGTGATCTTTTTCTGAATTACTTATGAACCTACTAAGCTTGCTAACTGAGTACGCAATATCACGACGAGTATAGTTCGTTAAATATATCAGGTTCTTGATAATTTGTGCATACCTCAGTTGAGATACTGGGTCCCCTTGATTCTTGACTAAGTGTAGATTCAAATCTACTGGAGTCTTAACTGAAGATTTCTCATAAGCTTCAAATTTCTTGAGCACACTTTCCATGTAGTCAAGATACGTTCATCAGTTTTTTTAGAGATCTTTATCCCTAGTATAACATATACCAGATCCATGTCAAAATAGTCCTTTAACATGTTCATAGTTTTTCACAATAACCTCTTTAATGCTTCCCATAATTAGTAAGTCATTCACATAGAGACATACAATTATGTAAGCTTCAGGTGTGCCTTTAATGTAATCACATTTGTCGCACTTGTCGATCTTAAAGTCATTTGACATCATCATTCTATCAAATTTCTCGTGCTACTATTTTAGCTCTTGTTAGCCTATATAATGACTTGATCAGCTGATATACTTTTATGCTCTTGACCAAGAGCCAAAAACCCTCCAAGTTGCATTCTTTGATTTTGCATAGGCTTAGGTACTTCGACCTTTGCTAGGCACCCCCACACTTTAAGGTAACCGTAGGAAAGCTTCTTTCCTTTCCATAGCTCGTACAGGGTTTTGTCCCTTTGTGTGGCAGCTTGTTTAGAATGTGGTTAGCTGAGAGCATAGCTTTCCCCCACATGTTCTGGAGTAAGCCTGAGCATAATGTTCATTATCTCCTTAAAGAGTTCGATTTTTGTATTCAGCTATGCCATTCGATTGAGGTGAGTATGGAGCAGCTGTCTGATGAATAATTCTGTGTTCTTGGCAAAGTTCCTCAAACAGAGCTATATATTCTCTTCCTCAATTACTTTAGATCATTTTGATTTTACGCTGAGTTTATTTTCAACCTCATTCTTATACCTCTTAAAGGCCTCAAGAATGTTATCTTTTTCTTTAGGAGATATACATAACAGTATCTCGTGCAATCATCAATAAACATGATAAAGTATTTCTTCTACCTTTAGTTTGTACATGTTTCATATTGAAAGTATCCGTATGAATTAACTCTAAAGGTGTGGTACTTCTTTCCACTGAATGGAAAGGTGCTTTGGCTATTTTAGCCTCCACACATATCTCACATTTATCGGAAGGGTTGAAATCTAGATTTGGTAATAAATTTAAACTTACTAACTTTCTTAGCGAGTTTAAATTTATTTGTCCTAATCAATCATGCCATAAATTAGAACACTCGGCCCAAATAAGAAGTTTTAAATTTATTCTACCTGCCAAAGGTATGGTGTATAGTTATTACATTCATCTTAAAGAGCCCATTTTCTAGGTAACCCTTTTCTATAAATTGACCCATTTAGGTCAATACAAACTTATCAAATACAATCTTAAAATCGACTTTGCTTAATAGTAAGCCAAAAATTAAGACTTTGCTTAACAATCAACTTCAGAACCACCTTGCTTAGTCTAACGATCTTGAACATTATGCTCAAGAATATCCCCTTGTTGGAGTAGATGTACCAGGTAGTTCTTGTGTCCTATCTCTTAAATTATCCACTAGGTTGCTCTAACACTATGGCTGACAGATCCATCTCAGACAGGTTTTAGCTAGGTTGGTCATTCCTTAGTTGTCCTTCTTCGACTGGTGATAGACCTTGGCCATGTGGCCAAGTTTTACGTGGTTGTAGTAATCACCCATGATCTTCTTGTTCTTTTTCTTCTTAGGCTCTTGCTTCTCCTACGTATCCCCAAACTTCTTCCTCTTCTTGACACTTTTTTCCCCAGTAAGGTTTATAGTGGTCTCAGAGGTGGCGTTGCCTTGTGTGACTTTGGACTTTCAGTTGTCTTTTTCGATCCTAAGTCTTACGATCAGGTCTTCTAGGCTCATATCCTTCCTCTTGTGGTTGAGGTAGCTCTTAAAGTTCTTCTAGAGCGGGGGAGCTTCTTGATCATCACAGCCACTTAGAAGGACTCGCTGAGTTGCATCCCTTTAGCATGGATCTCATGAAGGATCAATTGCAGCTTCTACACTTAGTTAATGACCTTCTCAGAGTCCACCATCTTAAAGTTGAGAAATCGTCCAACAACGAATTTCTTCATCTCGACATCCTCCATTTTATACTTCTTCTCAAGTGAATGACGTACGTAAATTGATAAAAAAATCTAATGTGTAATCAAATAGTATAGTAGGTAAATAAGGTTCGAAGTGAAGGTTGGACACAAAACTAAATAGTCGCTGAGGTACAACTTGGGTGACAATTATTTCGAGGGAGAAGAGTTTGTTTACAACAAAAGTAAATAATGATAAAAATGCAAAAGTGTAAAAGAAGGAGTTTTAATAATAATGATGAACTGAGCACAATACCTTCATGAATCGATTGCCTGTATCGAGGTTATTGTGCCATAACATTCCTAAACCACATCGAGATTGAATTTCTATAGAAACTCAAAAATACAAAACTGAGGGGGGCCATGCCACCTTCTTTTGTAATTTTTGGGAATTTTATTCCAAAATAGCCATGATCGTGGCTTTCAATGTTATGTTACGGCTCAATATCTAGAGTGGTAAAAAAGCTCTAGGACACCATGGAGACCTCCGTCATAGCAGTTTATATGCAAATACATGTAAATATACTCAAATAGATGCAAATACATGTTATGTGATTAGTCAGTATAGTGAAAATTCCTACACGCAAATACAAGCCGACAATATCAAGGACTGAGGTACTGGTCCTAATACTTCCAAAAGTTATTACAGACTTCCTTTTTATGAGATTGACTTTGGTTTTAGGAAGCCATCTTTGATGGTCAAGACCAGAGGTGCTCGTTTGTATGTATCCCTCGACAAGATGCATTATGACTTTAGAGTTGGATATGCATTGCTTGACTTTGGATTTCAGTTATCCTCTTCGATCCTAATCTCGTGATTAGATCTTCCATGCTTATATCTTTCCTTTTCTACTTAACACAGTTCTTGAAGTCCTTTCAGAGTGGGAGCTGCTTCTCAATCATTGTAGCTACTAAGAAGGACTCGTTGAGTTACATCTCTTCAGCTTAAAACTCATGAATGATCAATAATAACTCTTTCATTTAGCCTATGACCTTCTTGAAGTCTATCATATTAAAGTCAAGGAATCATCTAACGATGAATTTTTTCATCCTAACATCCTCTATTTTTTAATATTTCTTAAATAAACTCGATAACTTCTTGATAGTCTTTGCTACTACACACACATATTATATAGTGTATTGTCTAGTCCGTTCAGTATGTAGTTCTTGTATAAACAATTAGAGTGACTCCATGTATCCAAGACATTGATCTTTTGTTAATCCTCATCCTTTACCACCTTTGGTACATCTTCCTTGAGGAATCAAACCACGTTTATAGTTGTTCGGTAGAATAATATCTTTTGTTGTCTCCTTTTGAATTTGGTGCTATTGAACTTTGCTGGCATTTTGGCATAGGCAATTCCTAGCACCAGGATAGAATTGCTTGATGAAGCCATTTTTAAGTACACCAAATCTTGTCTTACAGATATTGAGTTGGTATTAGAAGTACTTGATTAAGATCTCTATCAAAGTAAGTGTTGAACACTTTCTCTATAATACAAGATTCCTCTGTATGTTTTAATATCTATAGATTGTGAGAATTGTCTCCAAGATACAATGATAATAAGTATTTTCCAAGATTTTATACAAAATCTCGAAACTTCAGGCGTACCTGTTTACACCCAAAATTTTCAAATGTTTTACTGAGAAAAGAGGGAGAGAATATAACTAGAATGGTATGCAAGTGCTACTAGGATAGATCTTATAGTAAGAGGGTAGGCCTATTTATAGGCTGAAGTAGGCAGGCAATCTGAGAGGTTGCCAAGAACCTAAGTAGGCATTAATTTTATGCCTAATTTTTACATCTAGATGCACCTTCTTGTGCATGCTAGTGCTATTTTGTACTAGCTATATATAGGGCATGCCATGACCCTTTGTAGGCTCCTTGACATTGTCTATTAGTGCCTCGTAGCCCATTGTATTTGCCTTATCCTATTATTATTCCCATATTATAGAAGAAATCATGTTCCTTTATAAGACGTCATATAATGGTCATGCTACGCTGCCACACATACGATACACAAAGTTTTCGGCTCACCCTCACTTCATTTAGCAATCTTATTCCCTGTCTAATTTCTTGACTGCTCTAGAATTTTTTAAAACTTTAAGGATCCTCCAGCTCCTCATAACATGTGTGAATGTCAATTATGCCATAAAATGCCTAATACAACATGTGCACAGGCACGCGTATACATACCCATGCTCATGCTCAGACAGTTCTTTTCATCATTCTCGTAGTTGGTAGTGAATCTACTTGAGATTTTCAACCAAGTGAATAGCTAAGGGAATTAACTCCTTATAAATAATAAAACTTCCCACAACATTTCCAATATAGACCCACCATTTCTCTTTTAGAATTTTTAGCTTCTTGGAATTTAGAATTTTGAGTTTGTATTGACTGAATTCAATTACATTTATCTTCCATGTCTTCATTAACCAATTCACTAATATATTATTTTTTAGAAACATTATGGCCTTTAACGTCTATGTCATCTCCATAGAAACCATCAAGCCTAGCTCACCTGTTGCCGGAGAAATTTTTCGTTTCCGACACCAGGGACCTAAGGGTGATATTTAATCAAAGTAGGAAGACTAAAGTTTCTGTTTAGAATAGGATGGACAAAAATAATAATTTAAGCAAAGGCTAGGGACTTGAGGTCAATTTGCCCTATATTAAAAGAATGAAATTCACTAGTCTAATATCCTTATAAGTAATTTCATAATTCAACAACAACAGCCAATTATGATTTACCAAACACTTTTCAGAAATCGAATACCAACTATCAGCTATTTTTTGTTTACTTTTTAACCAAGTGATTTGTTTTGCTTGACAAGTTACATGCATGCCCTTAACCCGTTCCACCAATAATTCTCTGTTGGAAATTGAAGTGGACATAGCACGGTTAGAAAGGTCATTGCGGAAGGAGAGAAGAGAGAAAGAAAGAATGGACCAAAGGCAAGAAGGTCAAAGGGACAGAGTTCCTGGTCCTCGACCTTCTCTAATGGACCATGAAAGACCAACATATGAAGGAGCTTTAATCGGAATACAATGGCCAGCTGTTGAAGCCAATCACTTTGAAATTAAGCCAACTGTGATTCATATGCTTCAAGCTTCGAGTCAGTTTTATGGATTGCCTAATGAAGACCCAAATGAACATCTGGGTAACTTCATGGAATTAGCTGACAATTTTAAGTATCCTGGAGCGTCGGATGATGCTGTAAAGATCATAATGTTTCCATATACGTTAAGGAATAAGGCTAAACTTTGATATAAACAACTCAAAGGTACTCCAATAACCACATGGGAGCAATTGACAAATGTTTTTCTTGACAAATATTTTCCATACTGAATCTTTTAGAATCACTTCAATTAGATACTTGAGAATATAATTATCGATTTTTTTATTAAAATTGGTATCGCAATCTCACAAATTAATTTTTCCCCCAACATCCTAAAATAAGCTTCAAAAAGACCTTTTTTTTCCTTATTGTGCTCAGATTAGCGAGTTCGCTATAGATTAGAACACTATCAAGCATCTGGTTACCTTTGATGAAACCCGATTGCTCGGGGCCAATGACCTGGCCAATACCACTTTTAAGGTGGCAAAATATGATCTAGTTATAATTTTGTGTAAGCTGCCAATGAGAGAGATTGGTCGAAAGTCCTTGAGCTGGTTAGCACCGCAACACTTAGGAATTGAAGCGATAAATGAGGCTTTCACCTCAGGAATTAAGTAATAGTGCCCAAAAAAAGTGTGACAAAAGAGCCAATGTCTTCTGCCATAATGCACCAACAAGCTTTGTAAAATGACATACAAAACCCATCGGGCCCAGACACCTTATCTCCTTCACAATCCCAAACTCTTGCTTCATTTCCTCATCGCTAGAGTTGACCGTTTCCAAGGAACTTTAGAGAATTGATCATGGAAGTGCTTAATAGTTGCTCTGTTAATGCCAACTGGGTCGGTAAGCTCACTCTTGTTTGTATGAATACAACCAATGAAATTAGCCTTGTCCCCTGAGTTTGGTGAGGGCATGGAAGTACTTGGTATTGTGGTCTCCTTTGGTTTTGCCATTGAATGCGTGATTTCTGTTGCCCCAAGGTGTCTAATAGCTTTTGATCATGCCAAATACACTTGCGGACTTCACGATGGCAAATCTTCTAATTTTTTTGTGAGACCAAGAAGGCCTCATCAATCATATCCAGAGAGTCCAATTCAGTTTTGAGAGCTTTGATGTTATCAGATAAATCAGCGAATGGAGCGAAGTTTTCTTGCCTAAGTTTTCCTTTGAGAAGCTTGAGCTTAAAAAATATTTTATTGTGCCCATGAGTGACAGCATTGAAATCAGACCACCAGCTTGCAATTTTGTCGTGGAATCCTAGTGGGGACAACCAACATGAAAAGAAACGGAAGGGCTTTGGACCTTAATCAACGCAAGTCGACTTAAGATGAATAGCGCATTGATTAAAAATGCCCTTAAACAACCTAAGTTGAGAACAATCAGGTAACATCTACAACCATTAAGGAGAAACTAAAAACCTATCGATTCATTTTGGTTGTACTTTGATTAATCTTTGGTATTTATATACGAGATCGATCCCACCATTTCCACCATTTTCATGTCATTTTTTAATTAATTTAAGAAATCCATGTCATCGCTAATTTAATAACTGCCACCAGAATAATTGAGCTATTCACCATCGATTTTCAAGATGAGCTTCTTAATTTTGAAGGTGCAGCCTCCATAATGCAGCCTAATCTTCAAAACAAACATGCTCTGCAGGAAAAAACTTGAAGGTTAGTATCATCTTTTCAAGTTGAATTTTTGCAAAAAAATTTTTTAACGTAGGAGTTGGGGACCAAGTGTCTAGATTATTTTGTAAAATAAGAATTGAAAGAGTAGTTTTTAAATAAATCTTCAAACTATAAAAACTTTAGCCTATTTTTTTAAAAAAATAATTTCAACTCATAAACTAGTGCAAAGAGTAATTTCAATTATTTATTATTACGGTTGAAAGAAACATGACAACATGATTAGTACTTAGCATTTTTTTCTATCTAGATGCTACTGGACTCAACAATCCTTAGTTGGTTTGAATTATGTGACATTTTTATAATGGACAATTCTCAAAATATATATTTAATACTAGTGCTTTTTCAAATAAAAAAATTGTGTAATGCTCCAAATGAGGTATTATAAATAAGACCAGCATACAATTATGTTGAATAAATGTAAACATGTTGCTTTCCTTATGAAAAAACAGGAAAATATAAATTAATGTGATTTAAAAAAATCATGAAATCGAGTAAATGTTGTTGAAGAATATTGTGTAGACTAATAGTTGAGACAAATGTGCTTGAAAACAAGAAGAAATGAGTTTGGAAAACAAAACCCGATGTCAAGTTGTTTGATATGGCAGATTGTACACCCTTTAGTATTCTGGCCATATCTTTCTCGTCCAAACTCCGATTGATGCGATCTTGATGTCCACGAAAAGATAAAAGAAAGATCTACAATAATGTTTCTCTGTGTTATCTTCAGATTCTGTCTCTAGAAGGCCCAAAATGCTCTTCAAAGTTAAACGTTATTGCTGAATCTTTCTTTGTCTTTGGTACTTCTTCCTTTTTTTTTGGACGAATTTCTTGAGACGTGAATTGAGTCCACTGTCCTTAAAGTAATATTTGCCCCCACTATTGTTGCCAATGGGTTTATATCAAATCTACTTCTAGGATTAACTCAAGAATTGGATGTCATAAAATGGCAATAATTAAAACATCCCCTCTAAAACTAATAGCATGGTTTGTATGATGAATGAAAGAATGAGAGAATGATTTGGAATATGTTGGAGGGGCAGGATTCCTACTCTATTTATAGAGTTCTATAAGGCACAAA
>SOPF01017603.1:0-11605 GCA_012979155.1 Hypericum perforatum
ATAATATAATCCTGAAGTGTTATGATTGAAGAATCATTCATGTCCTAGATCTATTTACCTTTAAAAATAGTAAAATTAAGTATGAGATAAGTAAAATTAGTATGGAGTTATCTAATCCATTTATCGGATCGTCAATTCACATAGTTTACCAACCAAGCTATACAAATTTATCCTTTTTAGTAATCATAGAATTGATTATGAGAGAGATATACTAATACAACGACAGCTAAGACAACAAATCCCTGAGACTGCATCCATATATGATCGATCCACGGAAGTCAACTTAGATAAATTGTTGCAAGTGAACCATGAAGTTTACTCTTAACTGTTTATGATTATGATCGCAAATTAACAATAAATGGACAGTAATAGGCATTAAAATCCAACACAACATATCGGCTGGCTCAGTCAATAAGCAATTTGCAATAAGTTTATGACTGATGTATTATCCATGTCCTAGATCTATTTACCTTTTAACCTTTTTTTTTATCATCTTTGCTTGTTTTTCCTAATTTACGTTTCAGCTTTAACTTTATCATGAATGATTCTTAAGTATTAATGTTTCAGAGAACTCTTATGCGATCCGATTTTCTTAAAACATTAAGAAGTCAACTTTATTAAATATCACATACTTTAATCTACTATATCAATCAGGCTTCACAAATATCAGATCTATTTACCAAACGAATCACAAATCATAAAAGAAGAAGGAAAAAAGCAAGGGCGCATCAGATCTATTTGGAATATCGAAATGAAAAGATTAAAGCACTTTTCAGTTTACCTGCAGCAAGGTAACAAATTCGAGGATCAGCAAATGCTATTAATATTAAGATGTATGTCTAAGGCAGCAAGGACCCAGATGAGGCAGGGAGGAGGAGGAGACTTGATCAGATCGAAGTCAACTGGTAGAAGAACACACCCAGATGAGGATGACTCATTTTCCTTTTGTTTATTCTTATTTTGTTTTGGAGAGGGCAGAAGATGGAAAATTTGATCACTAGCAGAGTTATGGTCAACGCAGCGCAAGTACGGGGAAAAAATATTCCCGACAAAACAATGCAAGTAAGAGGAGATAGTCAACTTCTCGAGAAAACTACGAAGGGAATATGAGCCTGATGATTTCTTCGCTGGCCATTTAATGGTAGTTGTTTGGATTTTTGAGTTCACGCTCAATTCTGCTTTGAAGAGTATGTATGGAACATATTTTTCAAAAACGACCCGCGAATTGACTTGGTTTGCTAGGCGATCTCCGGTCGGATCGGATTTCATATTTAAAAAAATCTATTTTTTGTAATTTTTTTAAAATATATATAGGTATATAGATAAAAAATTTATGTAATAAATTAATATTAATAATATATAATCATATTAATTTTTATAAAATACACCAAATAAAGTATCCATACGAATAGTTAATCTTTAATCAAAAATAATAAAAAAATAAATCAGTCAATATTTTTCGGTCGGCTCAAAAAATCCCCAGTTCATTAGGTGACCGTTCTGACTATGAGTTTCTGGCCGGTGGAGTGAGCGATTGGCGATCCGACTGGTCAAACCGCTGGTTGAACTACCGATTTAAAATCTATGGTTTGGATCTTTGGCTTTCCTTCTTGTTTGTTATTAGAAGTTAATTAGAGCATATTTCATGGAGAAGTGAAAGAGTTGTTTTTCTTTTTTCCAGTTCAGATATTTAGTACTTGGATTTTTTTAAATATTGTACTTGAGTTTTGATGGAGATAAAATAGAAATATAGTTATTTTATTATTATTAATATTTGTTACTTTAATAGTTAATTAGGATTCTTTTAATTTTGAGATAAATATTATAGTTGCAGTTTATTAGTGGTAGGAACATTATATGCTTTTAGTTCCTTTATAAATAGCATTTATGTATTGTTTGGGGATTGATTTGGATAAATAAAAATTAGGATTTTCCTTTTCCGTCTTATTTTCTTCGGTTATTTTTGTAAATTAACGAAACAAAATTCTATTGCTCTTGATCAAGTCTCATCATGTTCTTTCTCAATTTGATGCTTTGAAGATTATGCATTATTCTATAATTTGTTTATCATCAAATCTACTTGATTGCTTACCTTTCTTGGAGTTACTGCTTCCAATTTTGATTACCCTTGTCTGTAACTGATTTGTGTCGTAGGTGGAAGTTCCTGTTTTGATTCCTAAACTCAATAGGAATGTATTGCTGTAATTGATGTATCTTATTAGTGTCCTATTTAAAATAGGAAACTCAATTGGGTTGTAACCCTATATCTGTACGTATATAAGCCAATTTGGGCTAATGAGAAAACTAGCGAAGTATTTTCGGCACCTCAATCTTTTCATGGTATCAGAGCAGGTTGATCCCGAGTCCATTATGAAGTCCATGGCCTATTCTGCTCACATGACCCTCATTTGAAAGCACGAGAGACAATAAAGTCCGTGCAAATTTCAGCCCAAGTGGGCTTCGTTTGAGGGGGCGTGTCGGAGAGAATACAACATCAAAAAGAACAAGTGGGTTGGGCAAGTTTATAAGTGTAGATGATCCACCTACCCATTGTCTTAAGGTTTTGGGATGGATATGGACATTCTAACATGGTATCAGTTACCCTTGTCTGTAATTGATTTGTGCCGTAGGTGGAAGTTCCTGTTTTGATTCCTAAACTCAATAGGAATGTAATTGCTATAATTGACGTATCTTATTAGTGTCCTATTTAGAATAGGAAACTCAATTGGGTTGTAACCCTATCTCTGTACGTATGTATATAAGCCGATTTGGGCTAATGAGAAAACTAGCAAAGTATTTCCCGCACCTTAATCTTTTCAACCTTGTCACTACCATAGACTATCTTCTTCAGCTCAGCATAATGATCGAGAATCATATGGATTTCTTTCTTCAACCAATCGGACTCATAATCATCTTCGTGAAATGTTAATGTTCTTGAGTGGTTTGAACTTTTGGTAGTTTGTGCTGATTCATTTAGCTTGTACTGGGTGCGGTTTGCAAGTGGAAACAATAGTGTGATAAGGTGCTCAAAGGATTCCTACAATTCTGGATCTCTCAACCAGTCGAAGCTCCAATTCAATATCTTGAACATCTTATCTTCCATCTCAGGTGGCCCAATCCTGGAGTCTCTGAGTTGTTTCAAAACACTTCTCCACTCTCTGATATCATCTACTGTTGAAGAATTGGGTTATTATTCAAAGAAGAAAAAGCTCAATACAAGTGACTTTATTAGGCATTCAGCCCAATAATATATTTGATTAGAGAAAAAATCCTAATTAAATACAATATTTGTAATTAGTGGACAACTTTGAGCTAACATAAATGAAAGTCATCCTTTTTAGTTTTGAGTGTTTGTGAATTCAATACGAAGGTCGTTAATATGACTTTGTAACAATATGTAACACTTGTGAATAAATCAATTCTTGGATAAATAAAAATTAGTTTAAAAGTGGTATAATTGTAGCTAAAATTTGGGTTTTAAAATATGGGCTTCTTCACAGTATAAAAATGTTTATTACCATATAGCTCACCATGCTTAGACAAGTTTATAAATAATTAGAAGTCTAGCATGTGTAAGCTGGTAGAAAAAGGGAAAACTCCTCGTGCCATCTGTCCGTCCAACCAGCTTGACTCCATACGTAAGCACACGCCTCATCCCATGCTAAGCTCGGGTTGCAGGCTTGCAAGAATTATTCTAGGGCCTTATCTTTTTGACCTGGACTAGACCTGTTGAAGCAATCACAAATTCTCAAATCTAAAGACACGCCATAAACTCATTGGGCCTGAGCCTGATAGACCCATCTTCTAGAACTCTCTTTTGCTAGGTGGATACAAATTTAGTTTTATATTTAAATTTTAAATTCGGACTAGTAAATGTGAGTAATAGCTAGCCAATTGGTGATGGGACTTCTATAATAGCTTATTTACTCTATCGAGTTAATGGGCTATTGAATGGCCTTATTAAATCTGGAGCTGACTGTTGGAGGGCCCAGACTACCTATATAAGGAGTATTTCCCCTGTTTTCCAAATCATCCCGGCTCATACTCTTCCAGAGCACTCTACTCTTCCCTCTTTAGTTTTATAGCATTTCTTTTCTGCATAAAAAGTGTCTGAGTTCTAAGGCCACAAAAGGTTCAAAAAGTGTTCAATAGTACTTCCTATTGTTCACGAGGTTGGGCATTGTACCTTGAAAACTTGATTACCCATGGAGGCCTGAAGCATATAGACAGGTCATTAGAGTTTAAAGGCACATGGTTGAACTGTGGCCTCGTACAGAATTGAATCCAAAGTCTTCTACTATTATTTGGAGATTTCCACACTTAGCCTCAAGTGTGATCATAAGAATACTCTGAAACTCCCCTCTTTATTATATTTATATTGAATTTATAGTTTTATAATTATATTTTGCAATATATACACAAATTATGGCTTTCCAACAATCTTAAATTCTAATTAAAAATATTTGATTCAAACGAATCACTAATTAGACTTTGTTTGGATAAATAGATCATGGCTGAAAGTAACAATAATGGTGAAGTGAATCCAACCAATGCCTATGAAAATGAAGAGGTTCCCATGCAGATGGCTAGCAGTGTTGAGGCCAGTGATGCCAGATATTAAAAACCCAATATTGCTGCTATATTCTCAACTTGAGAAGCTAGAGAAGTTCAAGAGTGGAAACTTCAAGAGATGACAATAAAAGATACTTTTCTACTTGACCGCTTTGAGCTTGATCCAAATTCTCTAGGAGAAGAAACCAAAAGAATATGCGAGTATCCATAACAAACTGAGATTCATAATGCATGGATGTACGGGAATTATCTCTGTCATAACTATATATTGAGCTCGCTTGATAATGCACTTTATAGTATGTACTATACTAAAGAGACTTCAAAAGATCTTTGGGAAGCATTGAAGCATAAATATAAGGTTGATGATGCTAACACGAAAAACATTATGGTCGGATACTTCCACGACTATAAGATGGTTGATAGAAGGAGTGTTGTAGATCAATGTAAAGAGTTACAATTGATCTTCCATGAGCTTGCTAACGAGGAGATGACTATCAATAATGTCCTTCAAGTAGCAACGGTGATTGAAAAATTACCACTATTGTGGAAGGACTTCAAGATGTACCTCAAGTACACAAAGAAGGCAATGATGCTCGAGGACCTTATCTAAAGGTTACACATCAAGCAAAATAGTCAAAAAGTTGATAAGAAATCAAGCGGTATGGTTGCTAAGACCAATGTGGTTGAGGTTGGAGGAAACTCACAAGGGAACAAGTACAAATGCTCAAATGACTCCAAGGGAGATACTATAAATAAGAGCTTCATTGGTGCTTATTTTATGTGTAACAAGGTTTGGCATCAAGCCAAAAATTACCACAAATATCCAGTCAAAGGGGGTAAGAAGGTGGCAGGCCAAGGAAAAGCTAAGAAGAAGAAGCCTACTCATGCTAATGTGGTAGAAGAAAGCTTAAGCTCTAACCTCGAGTACATGTACCTCACAGTCATTGTATCCAAGGTAAATCTCATTGGAGGAAACTCGAAGGAATGGTGAGTTGACATGGGGGCTACCCACTACATCTGTGCGAATAAATAGATTTTCAAGACTTATCAATTAGTTGATGATGAAAACTGTTATATTGACAACTCCAAGTCTTAATGGTTGAAGAAAAAGGACAGTTATACTGAAGATGACCTTAGAGAAGGAGATAACTTTGACTGAAATGTTGCATGTGCCTAAGATTTGAAAGAATCTTATCTCTGCAGTAGTACTCAATAAGAGGGGTTTTTGAATTATGTTCAAGGTTGATAAGGTCATCTTGACTAAGGGAAGAATGTTTGTTGGCAAGGGGTACTTGACCAACAATCTATTCAAGATGAGTGTAATAACATTAGTCCAAAAAGCAAAGTCTAGTGATAAATTTGATATAGGTGTCGCCAATAAGACTAGCACTAATAATAATGTAATAAACATTATCGAGAAGGTAAACTAGAAGTTAAAATTTGCATATCCTTATGATTCACTACATTTATGGCATAGTAGGCTAGGTCATGTAAACTATAAGTCCTTCCAAAGACTAATATCATTAAACCTAATACCAAATTTTCAACATCGATCACAAACATAAGTGCAAGATTTGTGTTGAAGCAAAATATGCTAAAACATCTTCCCACTCTATTGAATGAAGCACAAAACCATTAGACTTAATCCATATCGATGTATGTGATTTAAAGTATGTGCAATTCTGAAGCGATAAAAATTATTTCATAACTTTTTTCTATGATTGTAAATGCTATTATTATGTCTACTTAACAAGAAGTAAAGACGAAATAATAGATAAGTTCATTCAGTATAAGAATGAGATTGAGAATATAATTATTTACCAAACCATAGCTCCCTCTTCTCCCGAACAAAATAAAATTGTAGAAAGGAAGAATAGGACGCTTAAGAAAATGATGAATGTCATGCTTATAAGTTCTAGACTACCGAAGAACTTATGGGAGAAAGCTGTACTTTTGGCCAATGTACTCAATAGGGTACCCCATGAGAAGTTGGATAAAACACCTTATGAATTATGGAAAGGTCGTGTACCAAGTTACAAATTTTTAAGAGTTTGGGGATGTCTTACTAAGGTTTTGATCCCACCTCCTAAAAGGTTGAGAATAAGATCCAAGATAGTGGATTGTATATTTTTCGGATATGCACTAAATAGTGTAGCATATCGATTTCTAGTGCCCAAGTCAGGTAATTTTAGTATTCACGAGAACATAACAACTGAAGCTAGGAATGCTTCTTTCTTCGAGAAAAACGTTTCCTACAAAGCTCCAAGAAAGGTTGACAGCCAAGTTGACCAAAGTCAGAGAAATATGGGGAGAGAAAAATTTGAAGAAGAAATTGTAGAGCCTAGGCACAGTAAAAGAACAAGGAAAGAAAAATCGTTTGGGTCCAATTTTCTAACAAATTTGTTAGAAAGCAATTTGATAACCTATAAAGAAGCAATATCTTCTATAGACTTTTCTCTTTGGAAACAAGTTGTGAATTGTGAGATAGAATCTATCTTACATAATCATACATGGGAACTAGTGGAACTACCTCTGGGTAGCAAATCACTAGGCCACAAGTGGATCTTCAAAAAGAATATGAAGCCAGACAGTACTATAGATAAGTATAAGACTAGACTTGTAGTTAAAGATTATAAGTAAACTGAAGGTGTTGATTATTTTGACATATATGCTCTCGTCTCCAGGAAGACCTCTTTAAGGTTAACTATAGCCTTAGCATCATTGTTTGACCTGGAGATCCATCAAATAGATGTGAAGATAGACTTTCTAAATGGAGATTTAGAAGAGGAGATATATATGGAATAACTCAAAGGATTTGTAATTCTAAATAAAGAGCATATGGTGTGTAAACTTATATGGGTTAAAACAAGCACCTAACCAATGGTACGAAAAATTTGATAGTGCAATGTTATCAAATGGGTTTTGGATAAACTAATGCAATAAATATATCTACGTGAAAGGAGATCATAAAGACTATGTGATAGTGTGTCTATGTAGACGACATGCTGATTGTAGGTAACAATGATAACATCAAAATTACCAAGAGATTGTTGTCCAAAAATTTTGACATGAAAGACTTAGGAAAAGCTGACCTAATATTTAGAATGAAAATCACCAAGACTCCAAATGGTTATGCACTTTCTCAAAATTACTATGTATAAAAGATACTTGATAAATTCGATAAGGGAAGTAATGTAATTACAAGAACGCCAATAGAAGTGGTGTCAAGTCTCTGTAAGAATTGCGGAGATAGTTTTACTAGATGTGAGCTCAAATGCTCTTTAAAAAGGAGATACAATTCAATGGAGACTACAACTTCAATCAATAGAGACTTACAATGTATATATAGAGGCTATAACAAATACTAGCCTAATTAAGACTAATTAGATAAAATAGAAGACTATTCTGGATGTCCCCAGCGGGTAATGGGTGCCCATCGATTGCTTGGGCTGAAAAACTAATTCTCTCTGTAAACAAACCCCCCCCCCCCAAACGGTTGCTGGGAGGGCCAGCGGCCGCTTGCTCCCTTAGCTCAACTTTTCTGTCTTGTTTTCTTCCTCCAACTTGATTCGTATTCGAACCAATCGATTCTCAGGCGTCCTCGAACGACATATCAACATCCCAAAGATATCATTAAACTCCATACTACAACATACCATAAATACTCTCAGCCTCCCATTCTCATCGCCTTCCCCATCCCATAAGACAAGGACAGTGTACTCGGTGCCGATACACAACAAAGTCCACTCCGAACTGTGATCCAGGCCTGACCACCCAGTTCTTCCTCATGTGACAATAACCTTTGTACAAACCAGGGATTTCTGCCTTCACTGATAGCACATGCCGCCACACCTCCTTGTCAGTTTTCAAACAACTATCTTGGTCAACAATCTTGAGACACCCAAAATCAAAGCACAAGCACAAGTACAAAGCTTCCTCCAGCCCGAGTTGAAACCACTGCTTGTTCTTCTCGCAGTTGAGCATTAGACGACCATGTTCTTCTTTCAATTGTAATTTGATCAAATAAAATGCGAGATTTCTTAATTAAGGGTTCCAGTACATACTTGGTGTTCCCAAGTTGGGAGTCAAACTCCAGAGGATCCCACCATTCTTGTCCTGGCTGGCATATTACTATTTCTTTTACAGCCTGTTTGGAAACTAAAAAAATAACCAGAATTGAATTACTTTCCTGAGTTTTAAAATTTTGAGCTTGTTTGGAATCACTTTTAGTCAGGAAAGTGATTCTTTTTCGGCTTCAAAGTCCTGATTTAGATTCTTTCCCAAAGTGGTCGGAATTCTGGGATCTAAAGGGGAATTTTAAGTTAAATACCGATAATGCCCCTGACCAAACATAAATATTACACAACCTTCCCCCTTTATCTCTCGACAGAGATCCCTCACGACTTTCTTCCCTTTTTATCGCTATCCGACAACGGCGACATGGAGCTCCACCTCCAACGACTCGCTGCTCCGAGAACAAGCTCACCTTCGACGACTCTTATGCCTACGTCTATTCTCTCTTATTTTCGGTTTTTGAAATTAGGGTCAAGCTGCTCGCATGCAATGGAAAGTCGATTGGGGGACCCACTTCTCCGGGTATTCGCCATCTCCGAGGTCTACGTCTGGCTCGAGAAGGTCCACCTCAAGCAAATGTCAGTGACCGATGATGATCTTGCTCTTCTGGCTGAGTCATGCTCTGGGTTAAAGGAGCTCGATCTCGTTTGCTGCAATGGGTTCGGGACTAGTTGCCTTGGGGTTGTGGCTTCCGCTTGCAGGTAATTTGACCATTTCTGATTTTGAGTTTGTTTTCCTTGTTGTTTCCTTTTTTGGCTTCAGTGATTTGAGCTAGGTAGTTTAGATCTGGGTTTTTGGTGTTGGAGATTGTGGCGTTATCGCTCGATCATATAGATGTGCGGTAAAGTTTCAAATGCATTGGCTATTTTTGGATTTGAGTGTGTACCTAGGAGAGACGGTTTAGCTTTATGGTATTGATTAGGGATTTGGGTTTTGAACTGGGTTATGTTTGTTTGATGTGTTGCAGGTGGTTGCAGTTACTTAATCTGATTGAATTTGATGTTTCAGATGACGAGGTGGACTGGATATCGTGCTTCAACATGCTTGGAGTCTCTTATTTTTTATTGTGTGGAATGCGTCAACTTCAACGCCGAGGATCGATCCACAATTCTCGTGCGCTCCACCGGGGATCGGTCTGGACCTTTTCGTGGTTGGAGGTAAACTCTTTGCTATCCCGCTTGAAGCTTTACTGTCTAAGGTTTAAAAGCCTATTTGTGAGGAATTGTCATTGTCGTGTTACTTGGATTGGCATCACTGTCAACCTGCAAAAGTTTACGATTGGGAGGAATCTGCTTATTTGCATATCTTGTTTAAGTTTCAATGTTATTTTTATTCATTCTTCCAATGCAATTTATTGCGTTGCGATAGTATAACTCTCGGACCTTTAGATCATTTGAACTCCTCTTGGCTAGTGTAGAATTCAGTTTTCTTGTCATTGATCCTTTCATTCATCTCATTGATTTGCTTGTTGGTGATTCGTCACGGGATTTCTCTGTGCTTTATTAGTTAATTGAGATTGTGATGATAAAAGTAAACCGTAAAGCAGAATGGTCCCTAGTCAAATGTTGAATATGTGCCTTTATGTCCCTTTAATATCTTTTATCATTCAAATGCATGTGCCTATTCACTTACATTTTGCTTCTTGATCTCACTTACATTTTGCTTCTTGATCTGTTTACTTGATCCAGAAACTTGGTACCCTGTGTTTTTTTACCTTTGTCTGTACTTTCTGTCATTATTGTGTGTCAGAGCTTTAAATGGTGAGTGCATAACTTAAAGGTTTCAACCTTGACAAATAGGGAAAACGTCACCACTATCTTTCCAATTGAATTTGCTTCTGTTGAATCATATTTTGTCCATCAATACCTCTTTCACTAGTCTTATTTAACATGATTGAGATGTGCTTTGTTATAGACATCTTTATGTGGATGATACTTTGTTTAATTTGTATTGCTTCCTCTGAGATCATCAATTGTTATATTGCTGCAGCAACCAAGACTGCAATCTACTGCCAATAAAACCGCAATTCATTACGAGGCTCAGTTTGGAATGTTTTGGTTGTCCATTTTGATTTGGGTCGGATAATGCAATCGTCTTGCCACTCAACATAGCAGCAATCCTGCAATGGAACAATGCAGCAGCGTTGGAGTTCTTTGCAGCAAATGACCTGCAACTTTTGGCAATCTGAGGTGTTCATCAAATTTTCGTAGAAGTGAAGTGAGGATATTTGGTTCTTTATAACATTTGAAGGGTATTATTGTAATAAAGCCAAATCAATTCTTAAGTTAAAATTTTAGTTCCAAATAAGAAAATAGGAAAGTAATTCTTTTCCATTTCCATTTTGTTAAGTTAAAAGAATTCTTTTCCTATTAGATTTGGTTCCAAACAGGCTGTTAGAGAAGAAAGAGGAGATGGTCTTCCATTCTCAAGCCGAACTAGAGAAAGGAATCCTCTCTTGTCTCCGACATCCCCCCTGATCGATTTTTTCCAAAGAACAACAGCTCATCTTTCTGCTACAAATGTTCTTCAGTTGTGGTAGATTCCACAATTCGAAGATCCTCAACTTTGAAGGCAGATAAATTCTGCACTCTCATTGTTGTCGTGGATGTTGATGTTGCTTGTTTCACCCACTAATAATGATGACTTGGCGGCTGCTCCTTCTGTGATAGATAAACCAGCATCACTTGCTGCATTGTGGCTCCGGAGAAACGAAAACAGCAAGTTTGAGGAGGTAATGACTCGAGCATGCAATCTGGGTTCAGAACAATATCCGACCGAAATCCAGGTTCGGTCCTTGGCAGACAAGTAATGTCGAGAAAAACTGATGTACTGAAAAAGAAGAAGAGAGCAATTAAATGTTGGGAAAATTACTACAAGAAAACAATAACGTGCACAATAACACGAAATCAAAGTTACGTGGTTCGGCCTAATTGTTTAGGTTTATGGGAGAGAAAAAAAA
>SOPF01017608.1:0-31418 GCA_012979155.1 Hypericum perforatum
AAATAATTATCATTTCGAAACAAAAATTGGATGTATCGAGACATATGGGCTATGGCGGGCTACTCAGGATTATGCATAAGATGTGGGCCGGATCTAAATCACAATATCTCCAATGCCCACGACGTAAGGTGGGAGCCCGCCCGCTGAACAAACCCGACCCGACCCGGACGGACCTCCTTGCCTCTCTCTCAAGAAACCCGAAATCTTATAAAATCGAAACCAAAAGGGCCAAATCCAAGAAGGGCAGAACCCCCGACCACCAAATCGGAAACAACTAAGCGAAATGGGACAAGGGCCATCGGGCGGGTTGAACCGGCACGGGCTCCCGGGCGACCGGAAGCCGGACGGCGGCGACAAGAAGGACAAGAAGTACGAGCCACCGGCGGCGCCGACGCGGGTCGGGAGGAAGCAGCGGAAGCAGAAGGGTCCGGACGCGGCGGCGCGTGTCCCGGGGGTTACTCCGGTGAGCAAGTGCAAGCTCCGGCTCTTGAAGCTGGAGCGGGTGAAGGACTACCTCCTGATGGAGGAGGAGTTCGTGGCGAACCAGGAGCGGCTCAAGCCCCAGGAGGAGAAGGCGGAGGAGGATCGGTCCAAGGTCGACGACCTCCGCGGATCCCCCATGAGCGTCGGGAACCTCGAGGAGCTCATCGATGAGAACCACGCCATTGTCTCGTCGTCGGTCGGACCCGAGTACTACGTGGGGATCCTCTCCTTCGTCGACAAAGACCAGCTGGAGCCCGGCTGCGCCATCCTCATGCACAACAAGGTTTTGATTCGATTCCTTAGGGTTAGGGTTTGGGTTTTGTGATCTGTGGATTTTTTTTTAAGTGAGTGGGGTTCTTGGTTTGGTTGCAGGTTCTGTCGGTGGTGGGGCTCCTCCAGGATGACGTGGATCCGATGGTATCGGTTATGAAGGTCGAGAAGGCTCCGCTTGAGTCGTATGCGGATATTGGTGGGTTGGATGCTCAGATACAGGAGATCAAGGAAGCGGTCGAGCTGCCTCTCACTCATCCAGAGCTGTACGAGGATATTGGTATCAAGCCTCCCAAGGGGGTTATTTTGTATGGTGAGCCTGGTACCGGCAAGACCCTACTGGCTAAGGTTTGTGCACTCCTTTCCTGGACTGGGAGATGTTCTCCTTGTTTTCTATTGCTGTTTTTCTTTCCAGGTCTTAGCCTTAGAATGCAATTAGCATGTTAACTTGGTCCTGTTTTCATCGTCTTTTGCGATTCGATGAGTGAAGTTAGCACCCAAAGGCAGATTACTATGAAAAACATTTTGAACTAAGCTTCTCTCGACTTGTTCAAAACAGATGTTAGTTTGAACAATTGGACTAGTTTAGGACAATCCCCCTGCTATCGGACCACTTTTCTTATTTTTCCTTGGAGCACTGTCATGTTGCGTTTTAACTTCTTTTTAGAGTGGTTGTCAGAATGCACAGAAGTTCCAGAAATCTCTGACACTTTAAAAGAATCACTGTGGAATGTGATGGTTGTCTGTTTTCACCAGTATATCTCAAGGACATGTCAATTACTGGTGATTGATATTCATGCTTCCAAAATAAATGTATTGCAGTTATGATTGATGTTGCCTTTCTGGTGAATGATGGAGTTTTAGGGCAGAGGGTTGTTTATGGCCAATCTTTGTCATTCAGAATAACAAGTCGTACTATTTTTTCAAGTCCCCTTGGTTATCCTTTTCCAGGCTGTGGCAAATTCAACTTCAGCAACCTTCTTGCGTGTTGTTGGAAGTGAGTTGATTCAGAAGTACTTAGGAGATGGCCCGAAACTAGTAAGGGAGCTATTCAGGGTTGCCGATGACCTTTCACCATCAATTGTCTTCATTGACGAAATTGATGCTGTTGGTACAAAGAGGTTAGCATGGAGCATTAACACATTTTAGAGTCTCATGAATTGCACAATAAATGGGACATTCAGTACTTTGCAGTTGGTTGCTATAAATGTATCTGATGTGAATTATCTTTGCGCAGATATGATGCCCACTCAGGTGGTGAACGCGAGATTCAAAGGACAATGTTGGAGTTGCTGAATCAATTAGACGGGTTTGATTCAAGAGGAGATGTCAAAGTGATTCTTGCAACCAACCGGATTGAGAGTCTAGACCCTGCCTTGCTGCGGCCTGGTCGGATAGATAGAAAGATTGAATTCCCTCTTCCTGATATTAAAACAAAGAGGCGTATTTTCCAGGTGAGGCTTGTTATTGTTCTTGTGCAAGTTGCATATTGACATTTTTCTTTTTTCTATTCAAGTTAATTAGCAGTTAATGGTCTATATTTCGAGTAATTGGCATGATTATTTTTCTTTTTTTTAAACTGCTTTATTCCTTGGTTATTATAGATACACACATCTCGGATGACACTGTCTGATGATGTCAACTTAGAAGAATTCGTGATGACTAAAGATGAGTTCTCCGGAGCTGACATCAAAGCAATCTGTACCGAAGCTGGTTTACTTGCATTAAGAGAGCGGCGTATGAAGGTGAATCTTATGCTTTGCTTTGTTTTTACCAAACGTTTTCCCTGGATATTGTTGTTGACTGCTATGTTTATTTTAAGTAAAAATTCATGCATGGTTTTGTGTTGTGTTTATTTACAATGAAATTAGTTAGTTTGCTTTAACAAGATCTTCAATGGCGTTCAACATATTACATCAGCCAGACGTGGTGAATCTTGTCTTCTTAAGATGGACTTTTGTCCTGTTCCCCCTTATCAATAATCATATTAAGCTTCATGTCTGTGGCATTCGAGTTTCCTCCTATGTTCTTTCGTCCTAATATGGATACTTCACAATAGACCTGCCTGCAAGACCATTCTGGGATATTCTTTGGGTTTACTGACATCATCTTCCCGCCCACATCATCTCCTGGTCTTGCTGTTTCTCTATAAGAAACCTCAAAAGCTTTGAATGTTACACTGGATTGAGGCAGTTATATACTATGTGTTGCATTATTCTATCGCTACAAGGATCAGTCAGTGGTTAGTCATGTGTATCTCAGTTCTGCACTGTTCCATGGTTTTTCTGCAGTTATTCATTGTGAATTCGATCATTTGCTTTCAGGTGACACACACAGACTTCAAGAAGGCAAAGGAGAAGGTGATGTTCAAGAAGAAAGAAGGCGTGCCGGAAGGTCTTTACATGTAGTGTCTCGACCGGCAGTCTGTCAAGGGCTTACTGTCTCGCCTTATTCATTCCTTTGTCTTGTGCTGAACAATCTTTTCATATGGTGGAGCTAGTTGGAACTTGCATGTCCATTATTCGAAGATGATGTTAGAAGCTTTCCTTCTCCTGCTGTGGACATTTCGCATGCATGATAACATGTTCCAGTTGGAATGACTCGCATGCTTGCGCTGCGAACTCTTTTGCGTTACGCAAAATGCTGCAGTGATTTATAATGAACCTCCTTTATAGTCATCATTTGCAAGACGAGAAAACTTTTGCAACCTTATAATAATATATGGCTATAGATGGGTAAGATTGAATTTCGAGTTATGAAATGTTTTTAATTTTTTGACAGACAGTGTTCCCCAAGTTTCAGACTCTATAGATTTTTTCTCACTGATTTCAAGTTAAAGGGACGTTCGAGTCTCATTCTTCACCAGTTCAGGCTATCTGTAAATGTTTCTCACTGAATTTGTTAAGCCAATGCATTAAGCTTAAGACGTACGATATAAATGTTCCAGTACACTTAAAAAATGATCCCATTGGGCTGCATCTGGTTCCACAGTTTAACCATTGCCATAGACAAGGTTCTGGTAAATAAGAACTTCAGTATGAAGGGTGGAACAGCCTAGATGCGTTAGTCGCACCAGTATTCATGACGTTAAAATAGAACGTATATCGAACAGAATAAGTCCGATTGTGTCTGGAGGAACAAAGTAGACAGTTCAGCAGATGAAGCTTTTGATTGCGCACAAAGTTACTGTCCTCGGATACCCGTCAAAAGGTTCAGATTCTAGTTAAGAGGCCCGACTCGGAAGAGAAAAAGGAAAGCGAACCACAATGCGTATGCATTCAAATCCAGCAATGAATATGCCACAAAGATATGGGCGTCAAATCTTGTATGAATATCAAAGAAATTCACAGACCAATCAGATCATTTCAAACAGAGCAATAGCTGCTATGTCTCAACAACACTCAGCTTATTTCCAAGTAAAACAAGGAAAAGGAATGCCAGAAAGGCTTTCCCACAATCACAAAAAAGAGAGGGCTCCTTCGCACCGAGCATAGCCTCAGTACCTATGCTCCAACTTCTCCTTCTCCTGATACTGCTGCACATACCTGCATCAATTTAAAGACACTAGTAAGAACAAACTGTTACGCTCAACGAGCGATCGGCGATACAAATGCTAATCAGCACTGCACCAGAAAACAAAAAAATTGTTGATTTCCCCGCAACAGCACCAGAAATCCTTCACCAAGGAGTATAGATCATTCTTGCTTTAAGATTTAGAGAGCGGGACACATCCAGCGGGTCCGCGAAACAGGTTTGCCTTCAGAGCTTCGAATGCTCTTCGCGTGACAAGTTTGCCTTCTACTACGCTACACCGGAAACCTTCAGAAATCTGTGAAGAAATAAATTTCCCACAAGTATTCCTGGTTTATAATCTCCTGCCTACGACTTCGCAAAAAGTGAAACAGGAACCCTAAGCAACAGCGAACCAATTCCGCGCCCTACGAATGCATCAAACAAAAATCAACAGCATTCTAGCCACCAAAACCGCAATCTGTCTAAAATTCTAAATCGTCCGGCTAATCCAGCCAATCGAGGATAACCGTTCCTAAATCCACAATCGGAGTCCCAAATCCTGCCGCAATCCGGCCGATCTCCGAGGATTACCGTTCCTAAACAATCATTCCCCGAGGCCTAGGGTTTGCTAATGAAGAAGACAAAGCAAGAGAGAGAGAGAGAGGAAGAGGGAGAATACGTGTAGACGCCGACGAGAGGAGCGAGGAGGAGGGTAGCGCTGATCCAGTTCTCGGAGACCTTGTGGTGGATCTTGTCGGGGAGGCCCTTCCACAGGCCCGGCATCACCTTCTGCTGGAACGGCGACAGCGCGTAAACCACCGCTCTCAACTTCACCGGTTGCTTCCCCATTTCACTTTTCCGGCGACTTTATCAGTTGATTTATCGCTTCTCTCTCTAAATGGGTTGTGTATGTTTTTCAAATCCTAACGAAAGAAATCCCTAACCTCGTCCTTCCTTCCTTATTGCCGGGTCCGGGTCCGGGTCGGCTGGTTTGTTTGTTAGGTTATTTACATCTATATCTCCGAACTAATCCAAATTACAGAAATAATACAAAAATGATAAATTACAAACGTAAATAATGCAAATTACAAATTATAAAGAGTAGAAAAATGACTATTTACATATTTTTTTATTTTTTAAGTTATAAATAATTTTACCTTTTTTTTCAATACAAATACTATCTTTAAAATTTTAATTTGGAAGAATAATATTGTGCAAAGTGTACTAAGTAGAATAAAAGAGGAAAAAGATGCTACATTGACAGGATGACCCGAGTGTATGTCCTTACGTGAGCGTCCATCCCTGACAATTTTTTTCTATAGTGCATGCGAGAATGCCACCACGCGTAGTCTTAAGATATATTGGTAAAGTCGACTTAATCCCTGTGGTTGCACCTGTTTGCACACCACTATCCTTTCCTTTTGTTTCAGAATGTTCGACAAAATATTTTTCAAATTAGCACTCCACTTTTTGGATTTTTTAAGACAAGAATACTCACGAGTAGGGGTATTTCTATATTCAAAAATTTTACTTTACTATTGAGAAACCTTTGTAGCTTGGTCGAATATTTAGAAGCTACAAGATAGTAGTGTACAAATAAATGAAACCATATAGTACTAAATTGATATTTTACCAAATTATTTTAATTATTTCCATCTTCTTTTCTTTTTTATGGGGAAGTTTGCTATGAATAGTGTCAATACGATATTATGAAATGATATGTTAAAGTTTGTAGTACTTATCTCATTTGATTGATATTATCAACAAGGTGTACTTTATTTTCTAGCACACATTTTTAGAGAACCGTAAGGTTAAATACGATTGACTTGGAGTATGATCAACATGAGTGACCTCCTTAAAATTTTTTCAAAAAACATATGAGTGAAGACAAACATGCTAGAAAAAATTCATTTTGGTTTGTGAAAATAGTCGATCAAATCACATGACATTACGTACGCAATGTAGACTTTATTACTTTATGTCTAAAAACTTGATATGAATCCCGTGAGGAAACTCAATCAATCTCGGACCGTCTACTTTAGGGTGGAGCTTATCGCAACCCATGTCTTACTCCTTTGCACCAAACCTTGGTGTTGGTTAACCTCGACCCTTAGCAATAGTGAAAATGAGAACCTTGATCTTGAATGGAGATGCCACAAACGGTGATGGAAATCTGCTTGATAAGTCAAAAGGTAAGGAAGACTTCAACCCATGAATTTCACTTTGCTAAGAACCTTAATATCAATTACCTCAACCCGAAGCAATGGGAATGCGAGAACCTTAGCCTAAGGTCGAATCACAACACAAACGGGGATGGATGAACTGTTTGATAAGTGAAGGGCTGAACGAATGGAATCATTCCGCCATGTTTGAACAATTCCAAAGAACCAAGGGGGCAAAGCCATGAATTTTCTATCAAAGTTCTTCTCTTACTTCCTCTTTGGCTTGCTTCTTTTCCTTCCTCTTTAGGCTTCACGCGGCTGCTTCCCCCTTTAGGTGCGCACGCCTTGCATTTCCTCTTTTAAATTTCACCCAGCTGCTTCCTTTTTTGATGCGTGTGTCTTGCGCTTCCTCTTTAGGTCTTGCATTTCCCTTTTAGGTCTTGCATTTCCTCTTTAGGTCTTGCGAACCTAATTAGCCTTCTCTTTCTCTTTATGTTTTCTTTTCTCTTTCCCCTTTTTTGTTTCCTTTTCTGTTTTTCTCTCTTTTTTTGTTCTTTTTCTTTTCTTGATCAGAAATCACAACCTAAGTCATAAATCTGATTGCTAAACACAAAACTAAAATGAATAAATTACTTAATGCAAGACAAACTAATCTAATAAACAAAAATAACAAGGATAGATAGCCAAAATCAATAAGCTGTAGCTCTGATACTAACTGATGTGATCCTTGTTAGAGAAACTTAATCAATCTCGGACCATCTACTTTAGGATAGAGTTTATCGTAACCCACGTCTTGCTCCTTTGCACTGAATCTTGGTGTTGGTTAATCTCGACCCGTAGCAATAGTGAAAACAAGAACCTTGATCTTAAATAGAGACACCACAAACGGTGATGGAAATCCGCTTGATAAGTCAAAAGGTGAGGAAGACTTCAACCTATGAATTGCACTTTGCTAAGAACCTTGGTATCAATTACCTTAACCTGAAGCAATGGGAATGCAAGAACCATAGCCTAAGGTCGAATCACACCACAAACGGGGATGGATGGACTGTTTGATAAGTGAAGGGCTGAATGAACGAAATCACTCCGCCATGTTCAAACAGTTCCAAAGAACCAAGGGAGCAAAGCCACGAATTTTTTATCAAAGTTTTTCTCTTACTTCCTCTTAGCTTGTTTCTTTTCCTTCCTCTTTAGGCTTCACGCGGCTGCTTCCCCCTTTAGGTGCGCACGCCTTGCATTTCCTCTTTTAGTTTTTATGCGGCTTCTTCCTTTTTTGATGCGTGTGTCTTGCGCTTCCTCTTTAGGTCTTGCGTTTCTCTTTTTGTTCTTGCTTTGAGATGATGTGCTTGGCTTGAATGTTTCTTTCACTTATCAAACGAGTTCACCATTCTTATTTGTGGCGTGATTCGACCTTGACTTGAGGTTCTCAAATTGCTCTTAGCTTGAGTTGAGGCTTGTTTGCCAATGTTCTTGCTAGTTCAGATTCGTGGGTTTGAAGTCTGATCCATACTAATCAACAATAGATCCATAAATTTGTGTTTCTCCTACCGAGATCATATCAGTTGGAATCAGAGCTACGACTTATTGTTTAGACCACATATCCTTGTTACTTTGTGTATTTCTTACTCGTTTTATTGTCCTCTTACTCGATTGACTTGTACTTGCTTTTCTTGCAAGTTGTATTGAAAGAGAAGAAAAGAAAGGGAGCAAAGGAAGAGAAAGAAAAAGTGCGAACAGAAAATAAAGAAAAAAAAGAAAAAGGAAAGAAAAAGAAAAGAACAAAAAGAAATGAAACAAAAAAAAAGAAAAAAAAAAGAGAAAAGAGAAAAACATGACAAAAAAGGGAGAGAAACTGCAAACAAAAGAGGAAATAGGAAGAGAGAAAAGAGGAAACAAAGCAAATAGGAAGAGAAGAAGCAAAGAGAAAGAGAAGAAGCAAAGAGGAAACGAAGAAAGGGAACGCACGAAACTAAAAAGGAAGCAAACATCCTGATCCGTGCAAAGCTAAAGAGGAATTTGAGCTAAAGAAAATTCGTGCAAACAAGGATGAAAGTCTTGTTTGATAAGTAAAAATAAAGTTCAAGCTAAATGATACACAAGCTTAGGCAAGAATAAGAAGAGTTATCAAAACTCAAAGTCAAAAGAGTTAATACTCAATTGTATTCTGAATGATATGAATCCCGTGAGGAAACTCAATCAATCTCAGACCGTTTACTTTATAATGGAGTTTATTGCAACCCACGTCTTGCTCCTTTACACTAAACCTTGGTGTTGGTTAACCTCGACCCATAGTAATAGTGAAAATGAGAACCTTGATCTTGAATAGAGATGCCACAAATGGTGATGGAAATCTGCTTGATAAGTCAAAAGGTGAGGAAGACTTCAACCCACGAATTGCACTTTGCTAAGAACCTTGGTATCAATTACCTCAACCTGAAGTAATAGGGATGTGAGAACCTTAGTCTAAGGTCGAATCATGCTACAAACAGGGATGGATGAACTGTTTAATAAGTGAAGGGCTGAACAAACGGAATCACTCTACCATGTTCGAACAGTTCCAAAGAACCCAGGGGGCAAAATCACAAATTTTCTATCAAAGTTCTTCTCTTACTTCCTCTTTAGCTTGCTTTTTTTCCTTCCTCTTTAGGCTTCACACAGCTGCTTCCCCCTTTAGGTGCGCGCGCTTTGCATTTCCTCTTTTAAATTTCACGCGGCTGCTTCCTTTTTTGATGCGTGTGTCTTGCGCTTCCTCTTTAGGTCTTGCATTTCCCTTTTAGGTCTTGCATTTTCATCTTTAGGTCTTGCGAACCTAATTAGCCTTCTCTTTCTCTTTCTATTTTCTTTTCTCTTTCCCCTTTTTAGTTTCCTTTTCTGTTTTTCTCTCTTTTTTTGTTCTTTTATTTTTCTTGATCAGAATACACAACCTAAGTCACGAATCTGATTGCTAAACACAAAACTAAAACGAATCAACTACTTAATATGAGACAAACTAATCTAATAAATGAAAATAACAAGGAAAAATAGCCTAAATCAACAAGTTATGGCCCTGATACCAAATAATATGAATCTCGTGAGGAAACTCAATCAATCTCAGACCGTCTACTTTAGGATGGAGTTTATCGTAACTCACATCTTGCTCCTTTACACCAAACCTTGGTGTTGGTTAGCCTAGACCCATAGCAATAGTGAAAACGAGAACCTTGATCTTGAATGGAGACACCATAAACGGTGATGGAAATCCGCTTGATAAGTTAAAAGGTGAGGAAGACTTCAACCCACAAATTGCACTTTACAAAGAATCTTGGTATCAATTACCTTAACCCAAAGCAATGGGAATGCGAGAACCTTAGCCTAAGGTCAAATTACGCCACAAACGGGGATGGATGGACCATTTGATAAGTGAAGATCTGAACGAACAGAATCACTCTGCCATGTTCGAACAGTTCCAAAGAACCAAGGGGGCAAAGCCATGAATTTTCTATCAAAGTTCTTCTCTTACTTCCTCTTTAGCTTGCTTCTTTTCCTTCCCCTTTAGGCTTCACGCGGCTACTTCCGCCTTTAGGTGCGCGCGCCTTGCATTTCCTCTTTTAGATTTCATGCGGCTGCTTCCTTTTTTGATGTGTGTGTCTTGCGCTTCCTCTTTAGGTCTTGCGTTTCTCTTTTAGTTCTTGCTTTGAGCTGGTGTGCTTGGCTTGAACGTTTCCTTCACTTATCAAGCGAGTTCACCATCCTCGTTTATGGCATGATTCGACCTTGACTTGAGATTCTCGGATTGCTCTTAACTCGGGTTGAGGCTTGTTTGCCAAGGTTCTTGCTAGTTCGGATTCGTGGGTTTAAAGTCTAATCCATCCTAATCAACAATAGATCCATAAATTTGTGTTTCTCCTGCCGAGTTCACATCAAAACCTTAAAGATGACGTGACATATTTAAGATGACAAAAAATATCATAAAATGGTGACATATTTAGAGAACTATAAGGTTAATTACGTTTGACTTGGAATATGATCAACATGAGCGAACTCTTTAAAAGTTTTTCAAAAAGCATACAAGTGAGGACAAACATGCTAGAAAAAATTCATGTTAGTTTGTGAAAATAGTCGATCATATCACATGACATTACATAAATAATGTAGACGTTATTATTTTATCTCTAAACAAATTTAAAGATGATGTGACATATTTAAGATGACAAAAAATATCATATAAATCTGTGACGTATTTATAGAACTCTAAGGTTAAATACGTTTGACTTGGAGTTTGATCAACATGAGTGACCTTCTTAAATTTTTTTCAAGAAGCCTATGAATGAAGACAAACATGCTAGAAATATTTCATGTTAATTTGTGAAAATAGTCTATCAGATCACAATGTATTACGTAAACAATGTAGACTTTATTATTTTATCTTTAAAAAAACTTAAAATATGACGTGACATATTTAAGATGACAAAAAAAAAACACTATATAAACAGCTGATATGACGTGGATGATCGAAAAAAGGCTTTCACGGTGTTTGACTTCTCTAAGGAGTTATGTAAATCACTTTCAAGTAAAAAATTTATTATCAAACCTTTTGAAACAGTAGAGAGAGTTATTCACATTTATTATGATTTTGGGACATGTCCCTCGCGAGCTCTCACCTTGGGTAAACAGACATTTTAGGGCCCATCTTTGTGTAGTCAAAACCCCATATTGACGAAACAATTTCAAAATTCAGTTGGGTGGTTAAAATACCCAAGTACATCAAATTTATTTTTTATATATATTTCGGACTCTAACATTGTCGAGTTATAATTATTGATAAAATTTTGCATACAAGGTTTGAAGTCATAAAATTCTCAAGAAATTGCAAGCTTGTGACTGCTCTTATAGTGATTGCATTGAACAATGATCATAAACATAGGACAACTCTAACATGCTAAACAAGTTGGTTTAATAAACATGTACAGCCGTAGGATACAGAGTTGGAACCAAGAATCAAATGTTGGTGGATCATAGGTTTCATTTTCCATGGCCAGGCATACCAACTGATTATCAAACTTTCAACAAAGGTCAAGCAGCTATATTACAGGCCGTGCGATGTTTGTTCGAAAGGATATATTAGCACGGCTATATTTTAAAGCGAATGTGACTTTTGCACACAAATGAGTATAAAATAATAAGTGTATATAATTTTTTTTATAAATACAATCCAGTTTTTAAAAATATTTCGTAAACCTTTTTGTCTGAAAATTATTATCGTCATGTAGATCATTTCTTGACAGATTATTTTAGTTTAACATAAACTTTTGGAAAGTTTTTGTTAAACTAAAATAATCTGTCAAAAGTTTTTGGCTTTTTGCTACCTTTGTAATTCAAGACCGTTCAAACATATATCAATTAATAGGTCTTTTTAACTATCAATGAACCCTTCACGAATAAATTCGTGACTTCTGTACCATTTTTCTTATGCTAATTTGTCTCTTATACACTGTACTTGATGGTTGGACATCGTGAAGTTTTGGTGCGATATTACATTTATTTACAATATTTAAATATGAATAATTACTGTCAATGGTGAAGTTCTAATTAATTTTACATATCCGATCAAATAGACCGTTGCACTTGGAAAAGGTTACACTAATAATTGCTTTTTCTCATAACATAATCTCATATTTGAAGTTTCGTCGAATTTTTTTACGCCCGATATCAATAGACCAGATAGTATGCACTTACACTTTAAAGATTAAAATTTGATGTTTTACGGCTACCAACAAAATACAGATACGGGATATATGTATATGTCTATATGTACACACATATTTTATGCCCACGTAATATAATAGCATGATTCGGCGGATTTAATAACTGGGAGCTTGCCGACGGCTACTTGTGATCCACACATTACTGTGTCCGGCCCAACGTGCACTGCCACGTACTTTTCAGGCACTCCGCACAAGAATCCTATGCTCCATTTTTCACCAACCATACCATAATTCAGTTGTGATTAGAATATGATTATATTGATTAATTTAAATTTGAATTTGAATTAAACACAATTGTAGATGCTTAGAAAGTTCTCCACGTCAGACTTTGACATTATTGCACTCTTAGAGCTGGAATTCAATTTTTTTTTTGTTAGAATATATGAAAAATTACAAGTAAATATCTTGTAATTTTATAGATCATCACTTGGATACTATGATGTTTCAAAATTGTAAAACATACCTAACTATTTAAATTTTTATCGCGGACCGGTCCCGACGTTCGATTCTAATTTTTTTTCGGAACAACATCGTGTTATAGCCGACGTGGACTGCCAAGTAATTTAGACTAGGTTTATTTAATGCTGACGTGGCAATAGATAAATTATCAAAATAATATCCATTTTATTTATATATTTTTTAAAACTCATTCACTATCTCCTCCATCTTCATCTTCTTTCTCACCTCACATCATAACTAAAACCGCTTAATATTCCTAGAAAAGTTATCTTTGGACCCAACCCCTTTTCTCCCTATGCATCCTTAAATCCAGCACCTAACAACCCAGCCCCGCCCATATTTGAATGTCCCTCGAGAACTTCGGTCCCTCCCTCATCGCCACAAGCATCGTCGAGGATGAGCAACATGGACGAGGCCCTCGAGGACAATGAGCTGGTCTAAAAGAGCTTCTTTATTGCTTTGGATGGCATGAATGGGGTCTTTGATTTCCTTGAGCTCCCTATCGAGGACGGAGCTCTCCTCTTTAAGCAACATGTACTTCCTTCTCAAGTAGTAGCCACCAGATATATCTTCCTCTGCCCATTTCTAAGGTTCTAAAGCCTTCATCTTTTTACTATAAAACTTCAATCTTTGAAGAGAGAAAAAATGAGGATATGGCCAAGAGACAGCTATCGTCGACCCGGCCTAACCCAGTAGTCATCCCCGTCTTCATTGAGTTATCCCTCACTGGCACCATGTTGTCATAAGATCTCAGGTCCATGAGGGAGATAATTTTCACTTGCGAGGTTATGAGGGACTCTAAGCTTCGCTCCCTCCATCGTATGTCAGAGTACGACTGATGGTTGAAGAGGAGCTAGAAACCAGTTAGCCGGTTGACTAGAGTGACTTCAGCTCTGACAGGCGACATGGTAAGGGGACAAATGAAGAGTGATAAACAAAAGTGAGAGGTGAGAGGGGGATAGGCTTCAAAGAGAAGAATTTTGGGATTTTTCTTATAGTTTAGTGCTTTTTCAAAAATTATAAATAACTTTGGTATTAATTTAGTAATGTATCCATCTTAATGTCAACAACGACGTCACTATCATGTGGCACCATTTAGGTGTCAAAATGATGCCGTTTCAAATAAAATTAATGAACTTGACTTGAGACCAGGCACTTATAAAAATTTGTTGTAAGTTGAATCTGTTTTATAGTAAAATTTGTTATAAGTTGAATCTGTTTTATGATTATGGAATCTCAAGATATCAAAGTAATAGTCGGTAAAACTATAAGATGCTTACATGTAATTTTTTCTAAAATATAATAATGTCCTAAAAATTTAATGGTTATGTAATCCTTTTCAAAGTACTAGTAGAGAGATTTCCAATTATATAACATTCAATCCATTTTAAACGAATCGTTGGAATTGTGTAAACATCAATATTAAAAAAATAGCCATTACCCGTAAATATTATTAGTTTTGCAATTGCATATACAAAAAAGGCTTGGCTTATGGTTGTTAATCAGCTTGGAAATTTCGTGTCAAAATTTGCTTTAACAATCTTGTGTGCGTACTATCTACCAATATTATTAAATTGGAGAATATAGAGGAGTAACTGATTCTTCAAAAAATTTATAGAGAAAGGATTTGTAGCCAGGATTTGAATATGTGCCTATTAATTATTGGCAAAAATCAGTGATGAATGGACTTTTTTGGTTAGGTGGGGAAGGGCATGACCAGTTTGTTTCCAACCAGGTGGAGACAGTTGTGAATAAGATGCCTGGTGGACCTTTTTATTCCATTGCGAATTAATTCAAGCTGGACCTGCTAGCTGTTTGGTCTTATATATGTCTGCATTTTTTTTAACTAGCATGAAATAATGTCGAGTACTGTAAAATCTGATTGAGAAGATGATTTGCGCAATACTGATTTTTGTTGCTCGTAAGATCTTAACTCAATATTTATTCAATGTAATGTCTCTTAATACACCGAACAACTCATATCGATATGTATGCACCTTGCTGCAGCAGTAGTAGAATAATTGAGTCAATTTCGGAATAGTGGAGATGAAATGGGGATGTGCAGAGAGGTTCATCGCAGTTCTTGAATTGAATCAAAGGCTTTTCTCGTATGATTTGAGGTTTATTAACACTTTGAATAATCCAACAATTTATTATATTGAACAGGCTTCAACATTGGTGATCCTTATTTGAATTTTTAATTTGCTAAATATATGAATCTCAATCCTACAAGTTTCTAAGTAAATTTGTCTACCAAATTACAAATATTGTATATTAAACTATTTAACTTCCGTTTAATTTTCTAAGTCTTGTGTCATTATGTCACTATGAAGAATACCCGGTAACCTATAGTAAGAGTATTTTTATGTGTATATTTGATGCATCTATTAGAAGACCGGGTAGAATCGACTGTCGTGCATGATTTTAAACGGCCAAAAAAGATGACAGATTTTAAACCGATCACTAATACATCCACAAATTATTTATACGAGATTATAATAGATTTATCTTATATTCGAAACTGTTATAAATATCATTTATGAAATTCTACATCAGATTCTTTCAACAATGCGACATGCCAAGTTGTGAGATGGGCAACAACAATCACTTGTGATCCAAACATTAAAAATATGATTAAGCAATGTATGGGTAGTGAGTGATCACGATCAAATGCCCTCTCAGTTAGCGTCTCTCGTCCAGCTCTATCTAGAACATGGTTTTTCATTGCCACTTAGGAATTGACAGCCTTGGTGGCGGCTGCAAGATGCCTTGGTTTGGGATCCTAAGTTTATTAGAAATTACGAGTCCAAAATATTTGTTTGAATTTTTTTATATCATGTTTTTGATATTTTATCAATTTTGAATATAAATTGATCAGGCTATTAAATCGAGATACAATATAACAAAACTTTTTAATAATTAATTATACGTGTCAGGATTCGTTAATTTATCAGTACGTGTTATGTAGTTATGTAGTTAGACAAAATAACTTTTAGTGTCTACCACAAATGGCCTAATTATGTGGGTTACTAATAAAGGATCAAATCGCGCCAATTATGGCCTTAACAAAAGTGAAAAAAGAGAGGAGGACAGACAAAAAAGAAAGAGAACCCCAAGAATTGTTTGGTGGGACAGATCTAATAAAAAAGACAGACAAGAGAGAGAGACCCTGCAAGCTCTCTCTAGTCTCTCCTCCCTGTGTGGTTTAGAATAATATAATAATACTAAAAGCCATACGTCATTTCATAGGATAGCAAATTAGTGAAAATAGCCAGCTGAAAAGGTAGATCCTCCTCATCTATGACTATTCCCTCTTTCTTGCCAATTATCACTCATCTCTCGGCTGTGCCCTATCTCTACTATGATACGTGGTAAAAAAAACAAAAAGAATAATGACGGGAAGTTGATCAAAATATTAGGAACATTAGTTAAAAAAATATTGCATTTTTACGAATATAAAAACTCTAGTCGATTTGTGACATCCGCAAAAATTGATAATAGTGATAGGACTCATAATATAAGACGTTAATAAACAGCCGAAGGACAGAAGCAACAAAGTCATCATGTAGATACACATTAGATCATGTGGTGAGAGAATCGGAATCAACATATATTAAATTTTTTTTTAAATAAGAAACTTCATTCATTCATAATAAGCCATCCAGCATCTACAAAATGCAGCTATGGAAAAAATAATAAATATATTTCAGCTCATTCGTTATGGTACTTCCCTATCTGGATCTGGCCATGGATGGGAGCGATAATCCATCGTTTGCGAAGATCTCTTCCAGAAATGGAGTAATTTTCCATTAGTGACCATGCAGTATACCATAGAGCTAAACAAAAGTAGAGATCTTGCGTTTGTTTATCAGGCTAGGACTCGACTGGACATAAAATTTAGTCCAGTTTTAAGTTTGGTGGTAAAATAGGCCCGCACGAAAATTACTTTTTGTCCTGTCCAATCTTTAAAATATGTCCCTGCGTTCCACGTGGGACAAGAAAATTTGTCCTAGGCTTGAAACTTATTTACATGAATATTCCAAAATTATCCTTCTCCAACCACTCTCTTTCTTGAATTTTCTCTTTCCTTTAATTTTTTTTTACCTAATAATTTTTTTCTTGATGAATCTATTAAATCGTCTTTAAATAAATCTTATCTCTATCTTTTAATAAATCACTTTTTTCACAAATCTTATCTCTATAACACAAACTAATATTGATTTTCTCCAACAAATTTGACATGAATTAAATTATAAGATTAAAAAATAAAGATTAAAAATAAAAAAAATAGGAATTTTTATTTCTCTCCAATATTAAAATTTAATTTTGTCCAATTATTGATTAATGTAGAATATTTGGAAAAAGTATTGTTGCTTAGTAAAGGTTTATAGAGAATCAATTTTAGGAGAAGAAGGGTAAATTAGTCATAGTTTATTTTATAATATCCTAAATGATATTTGTTTCCAAACATTTGATAGGACAAAAAAACTTCTTGTCCGAGTCTATCTTGTCCTGTCCTGTACTGTTTTGTCCTGTCCAGAACTCGTACCAAAGGCTTCCAAAAGTATTGTTGCTTAGTAAAGGTTTCTAGAGAATCAATTTTAAAAGAAGAAGCGTAAATTAGTCATAGTTTGTTTTGTAATATCCTAAATGATATTTGTTTCCAAACATGTGATAGGACTAAAAAACTTCTTGTCCGAGTCTATCTTGTCCTGTCCTGTACTGTTCTGTCATGTCCAGAACTCATACCAAACGCACCGCAATAGTACTAAAAAAACTGGAAAACAACAAACAACTAAAACAAACTCTCACCACGGGAGACGAAAACTCTCACAAGGAGAGACTCACTCCGTTATTCAACGGAAGAAGCAGGACAAAATAAACAGAAAAAAAGAAAAAACAAACGACGAACAATGTTCTCAAGGAGTCGTAGAAACAACAGTCGAGGACCAGCCCGCCGTGGAAGGCGAAGAGCAAGGGAGAGGCCGGCTCGGTATGAACCTCCCCCTTACCTGGGTTATCTATCTGGAAGCCAAGAAGCGACTAGATTTTTTTAGAAATAGAGAATTTTCTTAGCATATATTAAGTTCAAGTCTTGATAATATACAAAATGATAATTATTACAAGAATTATCCTTAAAATAAAATTCAACAGTTCCATATAATAAAACATTCAGAAAAAAATCATCATAAAAAATATGCGAATATTCAAAGGAAGAAAAAGAGACAAGCTGCCAATTTATATTCACAATCCCCACGCACCACCTCAAAGAGCGTGAACCTCTCTCTCTGTCCCACCTTAATATCATCACATGCCCCTCCTTTCTCCCTACCCCTACCCTTTCCCTTATTTACATGCAAATATTTATAGAAGTTTCCCCTTCTCGGGTGAGTCTCTCTCTCCACTTCTTTCTCTCTCAATTTTTAACCTTTTTACTGCCTGTAATAATACATATACCAACTCTCGCGTAGTAGTTTGTACTTAAAAAAAAAAACTCTCACGTAGTAAATACAGTTATAACAATATAACCAAGTTAACTAAAAAAAAAATTAGGTCCAAGGATGGCCAAATAATCACCACCAAAAGTCAACCCAACTAGAATTACCGGGACAAAAAAATATAGTGAAGTTAACTAATCAAATTTTTAACAGTCGGAAGGGGAGTACATAGGGTTAGCTAGGCAAGTGAGGAAGGTCCAAGGATGGTCAACGAAGCACCATAAAAAAAACTATTATGACTCGAACTAGTCGATTTATTTATTACGTGTTCGGATAATAAAAAAAAATACAATGAAATTAACTAATAAATTTTTAACAGTGGGGAGGGGAGTACATAGGGTTAGCTAGGCAAGTAAGGAAGGTCCAAGGATGGCCAACGCAGCACCATTAAAGGCTAACCTTCCTCTGATATTTCTGCCTCCATATTTAAACCCCACCATTAACTTCACTTCCAAATATAAACCCAACCCTTTCTTTCTTCCTGCCTCTTATTTCCCACTACTGTCCTTTACCTTTTATTATCCCTCCCTCCCTCCTTCCTTCCTTCCTTCCTCCTCCTCCTCTTCATCGTCGTCATCATCATCTGGTAGGTAGCCCTCTTTTGGTTATATCGAGGAGCTTATTCATGTCAGGTCTATACCAGCAGAACTTTTCGCCGGCCAGAGCTTTGTCTCCGCAGATTAGAACCACTCCTGATGTCCATAGGTAAAAGTTGGTGGTAACCCTTTTTTGATTTCTTAATTTCGTTTTGATTTGTTTATTGGGTTATATAATCCTAGAGGTCGAAGAGTGAAATATAACATAAAGTCGTAAGCATTCAAGAAGTTTATGTGTGTGTGGTTTGATTTTTTTGGTTGGTTTGGTTTCAGTGGACAGTATTTAGCGGAGTTGCTAGAGGAACACCAGAAGCTTGGTCCCTTTGTGCAAGTTCTTCCCATATGTAGCCGACTATTAAATCAAGGTTAATTTATCTGTTTTCCCCACTAATTTATTTGTTTGTTAGGTGTATATCCCAAGAATTTAGGATCTCTAACCTCTTATAACTTGTTGGTTGTTGCACGATGAAATATTAAAAATATGAGGACTTCCACTATAATTGTTGTGGCCTATGATCTGCGGTCCAACTTCATTTGATGATTATGGTCAGTTTATGTGTTCTCCTCCAAGCTAGATACGGATGTATAGGATAGCCCCTCAATTCATCATGTATAAATTGCTGTTCAATTATCATTGATAATTGTGTATATGATTAATGTTTATAAATAATCTTAACACGATCATCAAGTGTAATCTATCGTGCCAAGTTTGTACCGCCTTCACATCGCCAATGTGCCACAGCACATGAGTCGTTTGAGCAACAACGAATCACATAATTAATCCATTCTGATTTTATGTCAAATCTTCATATCTATCCCAAATATAAAATCAATGAGTTTTTAGATTCTCAACACTAATAAATAAGTTCAATACACTTACAACTAACAATGTGATCATCCCATATAAACATTCAATTAACAAGTTAGATATATATCATCATTTGTATTACCCTAACTTGCATATAACTTGACATTGATGTATTTCCAGCTAGCTGCCTTCTGTTACTCACTCTGCTAGTCTTTTGATGTTAGCAGAAATACTGAGGGTGTCAGGGATCATCCCCAGCCCAAGCTTCGGCGAATTTGATAGGCTCCAACGCGGTAGTCTGAGCCCGATGGCCTCTTCGGATACAATGCCAGTTAATAGAGGAGCAGGCTTTGGCGTATGGAATGCCCTGCCACAGGAGGTATTCAATTCTTACTTATATGCTGGCCTGAATTTTGACACAGTATCAGAGCAGTTCGATATCGTATCATGTCGCAGATATTGGGACACAAGGGGATGGATGTGGACTGGTTAACAACACCAGCAAGCCCAAGCTCTTACATTGTGAAGAAAGTGATGCGCTTAGATATACCTGTGGATAGCTATCCTAATGTAAGCTACTCTTTAATGTCTACTTAGATGCCAAAACATAAGATTCCATGTTTAGACCCTCTCTAATTTCTATTTGAACTATATAGTTCAATTTCGTAGGCCGGATTTTGGGTCCCAGAGGCAATTCGTTGAAGCGGGTCGAAGCTTCGACCGGATGCCGGGTATTTATCAGAGGGAAAGGATCAATAAAGGACCCTGAGAAGGTAACGGAATTTCTCTCTGCTTCTGTTTGAAGGTAATCCATTGTCTTACAAATTCTGTCTGTCTGGTTGTTTACTTCTATTGTTCTATTGTGATCTCTAGGAGGATGCACTTCGGGGAAGATTGGGTTACGAGCACCTCAGTGAACCACTGCACATTCTGATCGAGGCAGAATTGCCAGCCAATTTGATCGACTTAAGGTTGAGGCAAGCGCGGGAAATCATCGAAGAGCTGCTCAAACCAGTTGTACATACTCCTCTCAACTTATCCGTGATAGTCCTTTAGCATTGTAGATGCTGGCAGAGCAATTGATCTGTTTTATCTCCCTGTATTGTCTATCCTTCAGACAAGTCAACAAGTCAGATCTGATGCTTGTTTGACACTACATTCTCATTTTACAATCCCGTGGACTCGCAGGACGAAACACAGGACATCTACAAAAGGCAGCAGCTGAGAGAGCTGGCAATGCTTAACTCCAGCTACAGGGAAGAGAGCCCTCAACCGAGGGGCAGTGTATCGCCCTTCACATCATCGACAGGGATGAAACGCGCCAAGACCGGCCTATAGCCTCCTCACGCCTTTAATCTAATCCCATCTGGCCCGTTGAATGACATCACCAACTCGGGGGCCCATTCGTGATGCATATGCTTTGGGAAGCCTGGTTAAGCAGCTGGCCGTTGTTAGCTTCAACTCTAGATGATATATATATATATATATATACTTACTGGTTTAGATTCAAGGAAATCTTTTAAAAGGGTCTAGAGAATCTGTCATCAAGAAGTAATTGCATGCTTGTGGAGGTAAACATAGGGAGATCTATTGGATTTATTCTATTATATCTAACGTCGAGAGTTTCTCTCGTGTGTGCCTTTTTCTTGCTTCTTTTGTATTATATAGGTCAAGAGTACGGTATTCGTTCATTAATTTGTTGTTTACTTTGTTCAATAATTATGGAAAAAAATAACCTAAGTACTCCATGATTTTAATGATTCTCATCAGGTCTTTGTGATTTAAAAAGTGTAAAAATAATCGAACTTTGTCCAATTATTTTCAATTGAGTCTCCTGTTATTTTTAAGATCATTTTGTTGAAATGCTCAGTTCAGGTAAGTGATGTTTTATCCAAGTGTCTGTCCTAACGTTGTCATCGATAAATTACATTTTTAGTACCAAAATTTTTAATTACATTTGGTGACATGCTATTCTGCACTAGACCCATCCACATCTCCAGCAAACTCACAACACACAAAATCAAGGCACCAAGAGATTCCCAACTTTCGAACAAAGAAGTGCCAAATTTCTCTAACCTACATGAAAGGAACATGTCATCAATCGAGACAACTTCCACACCCCAAAGGAGGCACAAGCAATCTCATCGATCAAGGTTGTCTCTTGTCAGCAATCTATCATGGAATGCAATCCACATAAAATACTCGACCTCCAAAGGAAGCTTCCGAACCACATATTAGGCACAAAGGCAGCTTCTTGCGGGACAAAGCGGAGGGAATCGAACTTCTGTTTCAGGGAATTAATAGAGAAAACATCCTCCCTACCAAAACACCAAACCAACACAATCATCCGTAGAGCTATTCGGACTAGCAACGAGGAGCAGATTAAGCAACTTGTTCAACTGTTCCAAGTTCCTAATCAAAGAAGGAGCGACGCCATTACAGAGCCCAAGTCCATACACCCTCAACCCAGTGACCACAATTTTCAATCTTCGCACCTTGCTATCTGAGATTGTGAAAAGCCTCGCAAACCTTTCGACAAGCACGCCTCCATCAAGCCACTCATCTGTCCCAAAGAAAATGCGATTTCGGCTGCCGAGTTTTAAAATCAGACCATCTGCAAAACTGTTAAAAAGGTTTGGACACTTTCCATGAAGTGCACACATGTTTTCCCAAATTTCAGGTCCTCGCACACCGGGGTAGGACGTGATTGAAGTGGGAGTAAATCCATGAAACCCAGATAATTGTAGCCCAAAGAGAAGTTGGATTACTTTTAAATTTCCAAACCCATTTGAGAAGTAGCGAATTATTGTTTGGCCACTCACATGCCACCATACTCCTTTGGACAACAAACAAGGTCCCACTTCACCAAGGAAGTGCGTTGTCGTTCCGAGCAACCCGACCAGAGAAAATGCCTAACCTCATCCGCAAAAGTATGCCCGAACTAATCATTCATAGTCATTTCTAAAATATTTAATTAATTTCTCATTCATCTATCTCAACTCATTCAACTACATTCAATTTTTTACCCATACCAACATACTTATCTCAATTCATGCCCAATCAATAAACCATTAATATATGAAAAAAGTTCACTTTTATACCTGTGATTTGAGGATTTTTGTGCAATGATCCTGAACTTCAAAAACGCAACTCGTGATCATGAGGTTGGACAATTATTTTGCTACGTAGCATCAAGGCAGATCCGAGCCAAAAAAACCCTTGGAACCTAAAATTAAATATCATTTTCAATCCCATATTTTTTTTAAATATTCTAAAGATCCCCTATTCCTCCACTTCTTTCCCCTCTTTTCTCTCACGTCTATTCTTCTTCTACCCTGTATCATTCACATCATCAACCCAATTAACTTTAATTTTTTAATTTATATATGTTCTAATTTTATTTTGTAAACTCATAAAAAAATATTCGTTAATATAAATTTTGTACTTTGTATTAAATTATTAATTTAAAAAATTTGATTTTGGTGTAATGTTATAAGTTGGTATATGGAGCCTATTTATAGGGAGTTAAAAATTACTATTTGTAATTTTTTTAAATAATAGATAATTATAAATTTTTTCTACCTCAAACCTTATCTTTAAAAATTTATGCGAACAAATTATATTGTGATAAGTATACGAAGTACGATAACAAATTAGATAAAAAAATAAAACAACCCATAAAAATGGCCCCACCTACCTTGTCCGCCCTCGAGACCAGAATGGAGAGCCATCCACGGTTGCTTCAATTTTTTCGTGGTCCGCACCACCCTACCTTATCCTTCCCCAGCCCATGAGACGTTGCTCATGTTGTCTAAGCCTCTTGTTTAATTTTTGGGTAAATTACATCTGGCTCCCTGTAGTTTGGCATATTTAAGGCTCACACTCCTGTTTTTTGCAAACCGATTAGAAAACCCTACTGTTTGAACTAATTGTACAATTTCCCCTTTATGCTGGAATCGACATTTTTTCTGGCGAGAAGGCACGGGAAAAGACTATTTTACCATTATACTAAAAAACAAAAAAAATTAAAAAACCCTCTCTCTCTCCTCCTTCCTCTTCATCCCCTCACGAAGACGGCCATTATTCATCTTTAACAAACCAACATCAAAATCACATCCATTATTCACAACCAAACAGTTCCCAACCCGAACAACGATCACCTCACAAATAAAGGTAGAGACTTTATCCTCAATTTTGATGACCTAGATCACAATTTCACCAAAAGTTTTCATCTTTAACAAGAAAAACACTAAAAGAGACGAAAAGGCCAGAACCCAGAAAGGAAAGGAAGGAAAGGACCTCGCATTCTCCACTTTCTAAGGGCAAAACCTTTCTCAGCCATCTCAGATGGAGGTGGCAAGATAGGGTCATCCCCGTTCTCGAAGTCATCGTAAACTGGTAGGAATTGCTCATAGCCAGTGACGAAGGGGATATTTAAGCAAAGTAAACAACTCCCCCGTTGCAATGATAGTGAAGTAGAGTGTCGAACCACAAGGAACTAGTTTAGACTACCTTTTTCGTTAGCTAGCTAGTCTAGGACAAAATTAATGAGAAAGATCTACCTAAATCTAAACCTACAAACGATTGATCACTTATGTGAGGGAGATTCTACGTTCTGGGTCTGATTGGCGTACGCCAGGTATGGTTGGCGTATGCCAGATCTCTCATTTTATCTTGGTTGGCGTATGCCAGGTATGGTTGGCGTACGCCAGGTATCTCGTTTTGTCTTGGTTGGCGTACGCCAATAGGACTTGGCGTACGCCAAGTGTCGGGCAGAAGCAAAACTGTCTACTGGTTTAACTAACTAAACTAAGATTTAACAACTTAAAACACAAAAGTGAGTAAGGTGCACTTAAAACGAATGTAACCAACACGTTCAGGGAGTTTATTAAGTATGTGACATGGTCCGAGTGTTTCAAAGGCGACCAATCTACACTCTCGCGCTAGATTAGTCTAAATTGATCTTTAACTATGTTTAGAATGGCAAGATGTTCTCTCGACCCCAAAAGCCAACTTCACTTAGCTAAGGACTAATTATCCATATCACTCAGTGGACAACAAGTTACTAAGGATGATTTCTCTTCTTTTAAAGCAACTAACCAACGAATTAACCTTTCCATTAACCTTATCTCCTTTTGGTCTCAAGGATTAACTAAGTTCATAGTCCTTTTACTCACAAAGATTTTATTACAGTCAATTAGTCTAAACCAATGCATGGTTGTTATGACTTTGTCAAAACGAAAGTTGGTTGTGTCAAAACCGAACTTACTTGGCCACTAGACTCTTGTCAAAACCAAAGCATGGTTACTAAGTCTAATGATGATTATAACCTAAGTGAAACCATGATTAAGCCTTAAGTTCGTTAATCAAAACATGTTCCTTATCATTTTTACTCCTTTAAACCGTGGTTACATGTTCGGTTTCAAGGCACCAAACTCACAAACAAACTAGTTACACATGCTTATAATGAACAACATACTTATATATAATATAAACATAAGCTTAAATACAAAGGAAAGAGTTAAGGAGAAGGAAGCTTAATGATGTTCTTGAAGCTTTTCTTCCTCCTCCATCACGTTCCTCCCTCTTGGCAGAGAGTTTCTAACAATTTCATGGCGTCTCCTCTCTGTCCAAGTCTCTCTCTGGTTCCTTGTTTGCTTATTACACACTTATTACATTACCAAAGTCAAAAGTCAAAAGCAAAGGTAAGTTTAATGTTTTAAACACCAAAAATCTTAACAACTACCCTCAAATGTTCTCCAAGTATGTCTGTCATCTTCACAAATGGTTAAAATCTGCATGCCTTGGCTCTTCCACATATTTTCCACTCAAATGTGCAAGTGGCTGGCCTAATTCTGTCTCTATCAGGGGTTGGCATACGCCATGTACCATTGGCGTACGCCATATTGAGGAAAATTCATCGCCAGCTGCAAAGGTGTCCACCATTCTTGAGATTTGGACCTCTTAGACTCCGAATGTGAAGAAGCCTATTAGAGACACAGTTGTAGCCTTGGATGTCATCTTTCCAACGCCACCTCTTTCGTCTCATTTGGACATAGGATGAAAAAGTTATCATCATATTAGTCATAAGAGGTCTGGCCTGGCATACGCGAGCAACGACGTTGCTATTTTTTAAGCTTACATGGCGTGCGCCATTCTTCATTGGCATGCGCCAGGATCTACAGAATTGTCATTCTTGCCTTTGTATGCTCCTCTATTCTTCTCAAATATGCTCCTAAACACAAGAAAATACAATGAGTAACGATAAACTCAACCAAAACATACAATGAACGAGAATTAACACTTTGAAAACTAATAAGCAACTAAACCAACTATAAACATTAGAAAACTAATACAAAATAAACACAAGTAATGAGTGTTTTCGACACTCATCAGCTAGCCTTGTCATCGTCGAAGGGTTGGGTCAACAAGACATGCGGGGCCACTGATTCGTTGAACGAGTTATCAAAAGTAAATATCTTCAGGATATTTCATGATTTCTTATTTGTAGAAGAACATGTCTGGGTCCCAAACTTGGGCAAACACTGATAGCGAACGGTCGAGGTTGGAGTAAGAGCACAGGAGCTTCAAGGTCACTATAGCCTTCCTCGACCCCGAGAACCTAGAGGCTGACCTCCAATCTGGCACCGTGGCAGGTACTTGTAGCTAGGGTTGATGGCTTGGTGGAAGTGTATGTAGCTCGGTTTTGGGGCATGGTGTCACTTCTTTCTGATTTTGTTTACTAATGGGTTATGTTTTGCCTTTTTTGGATAACCATCAGTGAAGTTGGAGATGAGGGAATTTGACTAATGCTTTTATTCTTGTTTTTTTGGGCAAGTCTTAATTTGGATGGAAATTTGTGTTTCATGTATTTAGGTTCTTCGGCTAGAGAGGTGTTGGAAATTTTTGGGCTAGCTTGTTGGATGAGTTTAAAATTTGTGGCTTGTTGGAAATTTTTGGGAAAGCTTGTTGCCTGTTGGAAATTTTCAGTGAGAAAGGAGGAAGGAGGAAGGATGAGAGAGAGAGAGAGAGGGTTTTTTTAATTTTTTTGTTTTTAGTATAAGGGTATACTAGTCTTTTCTCGTGCCTTCTCGCCAGAAAAAATGCCGATTCTGGCATGAGGGAGGAAATTGTACAATTAGTTTAAATAGTAGGAGTTTTTTAATCAGTTTGCAAAAAATAGGGGTGTGAGTCTTAAATATGCCAAACTACAGGAGGCTAGATGTAATTTACCCTTAATTGTTTAGCAACGCTAGGTGGCATTTTCTTGATTTCTTTTGGTCAAAGACGGAGGGACTAAGGCGCCCTTATTAGTAGGTTATATTAATTATCAAAAGGGGTTACAACCAATCTTGGAAAGGAGACATCACTAAAGTCTCTTAGCAAGAGGTGGCGTATGTCCAAAGGAGGATTACAAAAGTATTTAGTTCTTATTGGTACAAGAAAGCCCTGATTGGTGAGCCAGTCCACACAAGTATTGGCTTCACGATATATGTGATTAACTCTAACTATCCACTCTCGGCCAATGAGTTCTCTAATATCCATCATGATAGCAGGTATATGTTGTTGGGTAGGTTTTCCGTCTTGTAAGTATTCAGCCACGATTCTGGAGTCCACCTCCAGAATAACTTTCTTCAAACCCATATTCCACGCTATTAATAATCCTTTATAGGCTACCCAAAGTTTGGCCGTTATGCTCGTACAAGTCTTGCGATTAGATGCAAAGATGTTTATCTAGTTTTTGGATGCATCGCGTATTAGCTCTCTTGCTGCTGCCCTGTTGATAGTGGCTCATCTGGCCCCATCAATATTCACTTTCCACCATCCTTGTGGAGGAGGATCCCATCCAATCAGTTGTCCAATCTTCCTCAGCTTGGCTGATAGAACTGTTGCCGTGTCCCAAGCCTTTTCCATTTCCTCAATTTTGGCATATATATGACCAACCTGGTTTCAGGGCCTCTTCTCTCCTGCCTTCCAAACCTCCCAGTTTCTCCAAGTCTAAAGCTTATTTATCGCCATAATAAAGAAATTGGTCCAGCTACTAATGAGAGAGAGATTAGAGTCTATCGAGGCTATCAAATCTAAAGAGAAGAAGTTTGCCACATTCAGATAAATTTGGCAAGTGCTGGTTGCCAACATTTGGATGCCTTGGGGCAATCCCAGAGTACATATAATATTGTTTCCTCTTGGTGGTTGCAGCATGGACAGTTCGTCGAGGTGGTCATGTTGCATCATTTTCGAATAGCATTTGTAAGAAGTTTTCTTTGACGTGCCAGCTATGGGACACGTTTAAGCCTTTGTGGTCCTTGCCAATTCCAGATGCTCTTCCATCTTTTTTCCACCCTCTCGTTAAAGTCTTCATGGAATAGGGAATAAGTACTCTTTGTAGTGAACAGGCCGTTGTCAGTAAGCTTCCAAGAGAGTTGATCAGGGCCCCTTTCTGGTTTGGGGAGGGGGGGGGTTGTCCTGGCAATCAAGAGTAGAAAAGAGGTTGGAAAATACTGCTCCAATAAAGCCTAGTTCCATGCTCCATAATTTGTAATAGCTTCACATGCTCTCATCTCCAGCATGTGTTCTGGGAGCATTTGGGTCACCGAGAGGATTAGAGAATTTGGATCCTGTAGCCATGTATCTTTTCATAATGTAGTTGAAACTCCATCTCAGATCTGCCATTGGATTCCCTTCATTACTATAGGCCAGATGGCAGCAAGCGTCTTCCAGAATGTCGAGTGATGCATTTTTATAGACACTGCTTGTATCTCGGAGTCATCTTTGAGGTATTTTCCTTTCAGAACTTTCACCCAAAGTGTATCTGGTTGTGTGAGGATACCCCATACTGCTTTAGCTAGAAGAGCCAAGTTTTGATCTCGAAGTACCTTCAGCTCTAACCTGCCTGTATTCTTAGGTTTGTATACTACATCCCAGGATAATAAGTGTGGCTTTTTCTGGGTGGTGGAAGAGCCCCATACAAAACCCTTTTGAATCTTTTCGATCTCTTGACATACTCCTATAGGGAGCTTAAAAGACTGCATTGTATATATTGGTAATGCCGCAAGTACCGATTAGACCAACGTGATTTGACCCATAAAGGAAAGTTTTTCTACACACCATCCGCTAAGCCATTCTTCTACCTTGTCCACAATGAGAGAGTATGTGGCTTTGGTGATTCGGTCATGTAGAAGAGGAACTCCAAGGTATCATCCTAGGTTGGTTGTGAGAGAGACCCCAAGGTTATTAGCAATCTCCTTTACCAAAGAGCTCGATACATTCTTTAAAACATATAGTTTAGTCTTGGGTTTGCTCATGTGTTGACCGGATATATGGCATAATTCATTCATGACACAGTTGATAACCTGGACCTGGTCTACCAATGCTTCACTGAATAGTAGGAGGTCGTCAGCAAAGAATAGATGGGAGAGGTAGGGTCCTCCTCTTGAGAGCTTAACTGGTTTCCACTTCTTTCTATCAATGTTATATTGGATCAAGTGGCCGAGTCTCTCTAGGCATAATACAAAGATGTACAAGGATAGTAGATCCCTCTATCGTAACCCGTGGGATGGACTAAAGCACCTGGATTTCTCCCCATTCTACATCACATGCATTGAGGCAGTAGAGACGCACTTCATGATCAAGTCAATGAAACTAGTAGGCAATAGAAGCAAAGAAAGAGTCTCTCTCACGAATGACCATCGGATACGATCATAGGCCTTCTCAAGGTCTACTTTGAGTGCCATAATATGTTTGCCTGTTTGCCTTGGGCGCATTGTATGAATGACTTCCTGAGCTATTATTATATTACCCGTAATATGTCATCCTGGAATGAAGCTATTTTGATGCAGTCCAACCCAAGTCGGCATGTGATTCTTAAGGCGGAGAGCCAACAACTTGGTAACAAACTTGAGATATACGCTACATAGGCTGATGGGCCAGAAGTGAGCTAATGTTTGCGGATGCTCTTGCTTTGGGATCAATACAAGGGTAGTGTCGTTCACCTCTTCAGGAGACCAAGTTCATTGGAATATATTCTGAATAAAGCGGCTGATAGTCCTTGACCACACCCCAATTGTGTTGATAAAACACAGCATGTAGGCCGTCAGGACCCGGTGCTTTTAGTGGAGCAATGGAAAAGACTGTTTTTTGAATTTCAGCCACAAAAGGTGTAAGGCTCAATAGATGTAAGGCTTCATCCGAGATGGTTGGAAATGATATTGGGTAGCGGCTAAAAATTTTGCTAGAGCTTCCTTCTTCCGAGTATAAACTCTCAAAATACATAGTCAGAGTTTGCTTAATATCCTCCGGCTTGATCACCCAGCTGCCATCCTCTTTATTTAAGGCTTCAACTCAATTTCATTTTCTCCGGACTATAATTGAGGCATGGAAAAAAGAGGTGTTCCGGTCCCCATTTATTAGGAAGTCCTTTCTGGCTTCTAGGCCCAAAGGAGCTCCTCTTGTTCCAAAGTGGTCTCAAGTTATTTTCGTAGTTCTGACTCCAACTTGTAAAGTGAAGGGTTTTGCCGTTGATCGAGGGCTTTCTGGACACTTACTAGCCTTCTTTTAAGCATTAATTTTCTTCGGAAGATGTTTCCAAATAATTCTATATTCCATCCTTGGGCTTTGTGTTTAAACTGGTCACATGCACTAAAAAGGGGTGCTTCAGTATCCCAGGCTTCCTTGACAAACTCAGGGAATCTTGGGTTGGAATGCCAGGTGACTTGATAATGCAATAGCCTATTTTCCTTCTTTAGCTCAGTTCCCCTAGATGTTTTGATCCAGATTAGACAGTGATCAGATTTAATTCTCGGTAGATAGTGTACAGTAGCCTCGGGGAATTGGAGCCTCCATTTGATATTTGCCAAGCCTCTATCCAACCTTTTGAATACCTTCTAATGTACCCAAGTGTAGCTAGGATCGATGTACCCCAAATCCAAGAGTCCACAGTATTCTATCCATTGCTGGAATCTAATGTGTTTATTTCCTCTAGTGGGTGCTCCTCCAATTTTCCGATCCAATGGTAAATAGACATTAAAATCAATTGCAAGCAACCATGACTTCGTCATGTTGGCAGCAATACCAGATAGGTTGGTCTATAAGGACTCACGTATAGAGTACTACGGACTACCATGCACTGCTGTAAAATAACAAAGAAGATTTGGGTCAGTCCCAATAGACATATATATACTGTTTATCAGTGTGAATGATATTAACAATAGTAGAGGCTTGGTTCCAAAGGATCCAAATCCCTCCAGAGAAACCATCCATCAGGGCTTGGACAATGTCCGAGTATCCTAAAGATCTAGCCAGTTTGGTCACCCGATCACCCAAAATCTAGGTCTCAAGAAGGACGAGGATAGTAGGGTGGTGGCTTTTAATCAAATCTTTGATAACGCTCCTAAATCTTTTACTCGCGGCACCTTGACAGTTCCACACAATATAATCTATATCCATAAACATAAAGGAGGGAGTGGGTGAATTTGGCTTACTACCCAGGAGCGAGTCCTGGGTTTGTTAACTGATGTCTGGCTACATGCTGGACTTGCTCGGTTGTCCTTTGCTCTATCAGGGATCGTTCATTATCTTGTGTGGGTTTGTTAACTGATATCTGTTGATACTCTAGTGTTGAGGATATCAGGCGGGTCTCCTGGTATGGTTGTATGGTTAACCTTATTAGTCACGGTACTAGGCGGTGGTAGGGATGGTTTTGTAACCTGCCCTTCAAGTGTACGCAGGGACGAAATGGATAGTTTGGTTGGTGTTAATGCAGATGCTTTCGCCTTGGGTGGTATTACTGATTGGGGGTTTTGCGTTGACCGGTAGGATGACTTGGTTTGTTGAGGGGGTTGGGCCTTGGGTTTCCTTCATTCCATTTCTCTCCCGACTTGTCCTTT
>SOPF01017611.1:0-12380 GCA_012979155.1 Hypericum perforatum
AGAATAGACTAATTATCTTTTTAACAGAGATTAAATCAAAGTGTTGGATTCAAGGCCGGTGTTAAAGAATATATATCGACTTATTGTACTCTTGACTATGAAACCAAAGATAATGTTCAAAGCGAAAATAGGAATAGGCCCTTTCATGATCATCTAGTAAAAAGTTATGAATAAGGGATTGAGATGATTTAGTAGGAACACTAGAAACAACTACAATTGTACTTAAAAAACAAATAAAGAGTTAATACTATTCAATGATGAATAGTCCAATCAAATAAAAATCGTTAGAAAGCTTCTAAAAATTGACCGATAAAATATGGCTTTCAACTCATTTGTGGTTGATGAGAAAGACTGCGCAGATACATTGTCGAATAAGCATGTTCGTATTGTGAAACAATATCGACGCAAGAAATGGAACAGTAAACCTCATATCAAGCTCAAATGCTTATGGGTTCACAAATATCCGAGTATGTTAATTAAAATACCCTAACATGGGAGATGTATTAATTCTTCGGCTAATTTGATTAACCCTGAAGTCATGGCCGATTTTGTTTTAGACTTTGGTGGTGGTAATAAGTCGGCTAATTTGATTGAAAGAAAATACAAATATATTTCATGATATTATGATAATTCGAGAAGAAAATCCGAAAAAAGTAAGTTTATATTAAGCATTGTTGGACTTTATTTAGGACGAGTTTTCTTTTAAACATTTTTATTTTCTTAGAAATTAAATCTAAATTTTTTTAAACGAATCCAAATATTTTCTCACTTGAAACAACTTCTATTGATAATTTTATGTTCACTAAAGTGTCATGTTTTGAATTTTTTAAATGTTCATACCATATAGTTTAAATCACTTATAAACCCCACCTCTATTTATGATGTGTGAACTCACATTTGCCAATTAGAGAAATTATTCTTCAAATTTGTGGATGTCATAAGACCGCCTTTGGTGACGGTCAAATGGGCGTTAAAGTTGTTTATTATTATATGACTAGTTCGTGGTCTCTCGTAAGACTTCCAGCCATATAAAAATCTCCCTTAATTTTTTATTTTTTTTGGGTGATAATCCCCTAATTTTATTGTGGGTGGCCAACTACCTGTTAGTTCAGTATTTGGCCTTTCATGGAACGAGAGACGCAACCTGCATAATATATGTGCTTCAGTTCATAAGATAATATTAAATACTTATAACATATACCTTAGACAGTTTGGATTAGAAGCTAAACTAACTGTTCTAGGTAAAGTGAAACTTGAACTTGTATAAATTAGAAAGATGGATTTTGTTTTTCACTTGCATTTTTTAATCCGCTGAATTCTATGTAAGTTGATCTTGTGAAATGGGATTGAGATAACTCCAGTGTGAGTGGAGTCGACATATATGGAGCGAAATCGGGGTCAACTTGGATGCAAATACCATCTCTTCGGTGGTGGATGGTTTTTCTTTCTTGTTCTCTACAAGTGATCACATTGAACATAGTCGAAGAGCTACGGGACTCTGGTTGATTTGGAATTTACGGAACCGGCGGGTTTTCCAGCCAGATGTGGAGTGTAATCGTCAACAGTTCCTAGCCGACGGTCTCAGATTTTGGGCGGAGTTTGTGGAGTTGAATCAGAAGAGTAAAAAGGAGACATTTAACACTCGTTCTCAGCACTGGAAACTTCCGAAGGATGGGTGGGTTAAGATCAATGTGGATGCAGGAATTAGAGCCGATGGAGGCGGTCAAGTGGGAGTCGTCATTCGGGATGATGGCGGCAAGTTTATGATGGCGGCAATAAGGGTTTTCCCATTTATACATCATCCTACTTTAGTGGAGGGCGAAGCGGTGCGTGCAGGATTGGAGCTTGCCGGTGTTTTAGGTTTGGAAAGAATTGAGCTGGAATCAGACTGTCTCCCCGTTGTGCAGCAGTTGTGCACGTCATCTACTAATCGGAGTGATTTGGCAGTTATACTTGATGATTGCAAAATCTTGTGCTCACAGTTTTGTCAGATTCAGGTCATCCATACTCGACGGGAAGCGAATCAAGCAGCTCACCTACTGGCGAAGATGTTAATACCGGCAGATCGGGAGGTTTTGGTTTTCAGCTGGCCACCGGAGGAGTTGCAGGTGATCCTAGATCGGGACGCCTTGGTTCGGGAATCTCGCTAGCCTCTTCTGTCAGTTCGGGTATCCCTTCATAATCTGGCAGTGTTATCGGTAGTACTCTTTTTCCTATTTCCGGTTTTTTCCCGGTGCGGCGGGTTTTCTGGAATAGGTTTTTTTAATGAGACTAACGGCTGCAACTTCGTTTTTTAACGAAGGGAAGGGTACTTAGAGGAGATTTATGATCCTTGGGTCTTTATTTTTTATCTATCTGGCTAGATGTTTTCTGTATCTATTGCCTACTGAGTTGATGATGTACGATGTAGCTTATGTTCCAAGTTATCAATGCAATACTACCCTTTCCGAAAAAAAAAAAAAAACTTCAAATATTTACAAAATATTAGGATAATATACGCACTAAGGTAAGATTGGTAGAGATTCGTGCAAATCTTAAACTTAATGCTACTATATTTTTATTTCGAATCCTAAGAAAAGTTTTTCATCCCATTCCATTATGCGACCAAACATAAGGTGGGAGAGTAGATATTTTTTTCCGGAAAAAAATATAATTAACAATCAGAAAAGAATGAAGATTCATTAAAGATGAAAATAATTCTGATATTCATCTGTTTTGAAATGTGAGAATTTTATAATTTGTAATAATTTTTCGTTGTTTAATTTAATTGTTCTATGATTTGAGTAACATATATCTTCGACTTTTAAGATTGATATTAATGATGATTTTTTGTGTGTGATCTATATAATATGAATCACTACGTTGTAATAGACACTATCTGAATTTTTTGTATACTAGTAAATAATTAGTAAAATATAAAATTTACTAATTTAAAAAATCGCGCATAACCTGAGGTTAATGGTGTGGGAAAGTTGAATTTGGGTTCAAAACTTTGTAATGGGTTGGGTATGAAATATGATAGCTTAAAAGAGAAGAGGTGGACTGATGAAGGGGGTGAAGAGTTGTTCTGGGTTCAATAGAGGAAGCTTCATGAAGAGCTTGCTTTCTTGGAGGGGAAGGTGAATTAATTCTTCTTGATCTTGCACATTTTATGGTATTGCTAACTGTTAACTATGAGGTATGGAACTGAACATTTTGCTTCTGTCTTGTTTCACTCTTTGTGTAAGTTGCAAATTATGGCTGGAAAAGAATGTGCGAGTTTAGTCCCTTGCAATGGAGGAATATGGGTAAGTAATTGCTGCTGAAGCAGAGAACCTCGGTGTGGGATGTGAACTCTCTTAACCCTCAACAACCTCTTCTCTCGATCTCTTATTCTGGTCGAAAATGACGGCTCTACATATTGTGAATACTGATGCAGGCTGTTAGTATCTTGCGAGGAGACTCGGTCTACGTCGGCTCTAGTAAACTACGTTCAACTGGCAAGAACCTACAATCTTCTCAAGTTCTGCAGTTCTGGCTGCGAAAATGGAACCTAGTCTTCACATACTTCGTCTGCCGGGATCACAACTGATTTGAAGCTTTTGATGCAATCTGTTTATGTGAGGAATTAGGATGAGTACTTGTAAACTATATTATGTATTTTATTTGATATTGTATTGCGGGCTGAATTTTGCAAAAAACCCATGAGGTTTGGACCTGGTTATGTCAAAACAGGGTTTCCCAGAATTAGACTTTAAGTAAGAAATATTTATAAGTAAAAATAGATGGCTCTCAGCAATCCGTTGTAGTCTAGTTGGTCAGGATACTCGGCTCTCACCCGAGAGACCCGGGTTCAAGTCCCGGCAACGGAAAATCACTTTTTTTTTGTGGTTTTTTCTCCATAAGATCAAATTAGGTCGGTCGCCAAGTTTGCCTATTTCTGTTGTTTTTTTTTCTATTTGCGATAGTCACAAAAGTGGGTCGGTCGGCAAGTTTCCCAACGCTCATCCACGAAACGACTACGACCATGCAAAAAAGGATATCTATCTAAAGATTCCGCACAAAGTACACGTATTTTGTTTACGACTCCAATTTTGTTAATTTAGTTAATAAAAATTTTCAAATATTAAGAAATTTTGGATCATCTTAAAAAATATCTCTTCCTCTTAAAAAAAGACAACATCTCGTTTTTATATATATAGCACATTACTAAACAACTATTCACACACTGAAAAATAATTCTGAAATAACAAAAAAACGAAAACGAAAAATAATAAAGGGGAGGAGGGTAGTTTAATTCTGAGAAAAGAATTATATCATATAGAGAAGAAGAAATGGCAATAATGATGAGTCGCTGCGAGTCTCTAGGACTAAGCTCCCTCCCACCACCATGCAACTGCTCTCTTCCAAGGGCTGCTCTCCTTCCGACAACCTCGTATCCGTACAAGGGATTGGAGAAGACCACCAAGATAGGCGGCGGCCACCCCGTCGTTGTCCGAAGCTCCACCTCCTCCCCCTCCTCAACCTCCCCACCTTCACTGGATGGAGTCGTCTCGGCTCTGGACCAACAATTTAATGGAAGCGCTCCTTTGAAGTTGAAGTTGTTGGTTAGTCTTCCTTCCTTGCTTGGCCCATGCCATTTTCGCTTTCTCGCTATTGGGTTCCTTTAGAATGTCTTAAAGATTTTTGAGTCTTTGAGACATTATGTTTGTTGGTTTGCGTCAATTTGGGTGCTTTGCGTTTGTTTGTTTCTGTCTGGTTTGGACATGGCACTAAATTGATATGTTGAGGGTCAATGATCACTTTGGTAATAAACCTGTTCAAGTTCCTATCTTTTAGTAGAAATTGGTTTGACTAGAGCTAGCTTTTGTTGTCATTGGCATCCAAACTCAACTGCTACATTTTGGGATTACAGTATTGGTATGTTACCTCTGGATCGCGGTTAAATCGGGTGAACCAGTTTCATAGATTGTTCTGCTGCTGTTACTTAACTGGTTAGTAGTAGCCAATGAAAATTGAAGAGGTAGGAAATGTAACAGACAGACTCTCTCTTTGATGTATACCAAAGTTGTGTTATCTTTGCTAATTTTGATATGGCTATGTAACTTGTTAGTTACTTCTAGTCTTCTATCTTTGAAAGAAATATAATTCGCATTAGACAAACTATTTGTGTATGAGGCCCTGCTTATAATGAATTAGATTCCACCTTCCCGCTGCATATAAAATCTTTAACATTAGACCTTGATTGATGGCTACTTGGAGCTACGCACTTCCTGTTTCTGTTCTCCGAGAAGCCTTATTTCGGCAAAATGATGTTCAATATTTTAAAAAATAATAATCTCTTATTTTATCCACCATGTCCTTTTTGAAGCAGATTGAGTCTTTCTGTGAAGTCTTAATCTACCTTATCAATCATGAAATTGCGCTGTTTTGCATGCTGTTCTCCGATCCAAGATTGAGACATTTTTCTCGAAAGTAGTCTAACTCGTATGAGCAATCAAATGCAGACCATTGTTTCTGGCCTGAACAGAGGTCTTGCTGCCAGTGTGGATGACCTACAGAAAGCAGATGCAGCTGCTAAGGAGCTTGAAGATGCTGGAGGACTAGTTGATTTATCAGCTGACATTGATAAGCTTCAAGGAAGATGGAAGCTGATATACAGTAGCGCATTCTCGTCCCGAACTCTTGGTGGAAGTCGTCCTGGTCCTCCAACCGGGAGGCTGCTCCCTATAACTCTTGGACAGGTTAGTAAAGAAAACCTCAATAATCGATGTGGACAATTAGGTTTGAAAAATGTGGTATGAACTCATTCGCACATAATCTTTGCTGTCATGCACGCTAATTTCTTGTGCTTTATCAACAAGGTCTTTCAACGGATCGACGTCTTGAGCAAGGATTTCGATAACATTGTGGAACTCGAATTAGGTGCTCCATGGCCCCTTCAACCTGTTGAATTGACCGCCACATTAGCCCACAAGTTTGAACTCGTAGGTAGGTAGTTTCCACTCTTTCCATCCACGTTGTTCTTCCCTGAGTGAAGTTTATCTTATCGCTTCTGTTTCTTTGAAGAGCAGGATCTGCAAGGATCAAGATCAAGTTTGAGAAAACAACTGTGAAAACGACTGGGAACTTATCTCAGCTTCCACCACTTGAGATACCGCAAATTCCTGAAGCGTTGAGGCCTCAATCTAATAGGGGTAGCGGCGATTTTGAGGTTACTTATCTTGACGATGATATGCGTGTCACCAGAGGAGACAGAGGCGAGCTCAGGGTCTTTGTTATCTCATGAATTTTCCTTGTGCGCTAATCTTCTCAATAGATACTCTCTCTTTGTACATCAAGTTCGTGGGAACATAATACTCATACACACCTTCAGTTCCTTCATCTTTTTGTTCCCCACTTATAAACGATATACTTATTTTGGATAATGTCAAATATGTACCTTTTGTTGTTGTTAATGAACCAGAGACTAGTTCTGCTATGCTCTCTGAATTGCAGTCTGATTTGTGGTGAAACCATAACTTTTTTATAAAAAAACCTTATTTTTATCATACTTAGTGGTAGAATGACATATAATTTATAAAGATCCTCCATTTTTTTTCTTCTGAAAACTGCTCATTTAGCTGCTAATGTAAGAGAAGAGTATAGGAATTTCTATATCGTATCCAAAGTCTTAAGATAGCGAGTAGCTGGATTTTCTATACCTTATAAATCAACCCAATCCACTTGCTAACTTGTGATGTGAGATACTCTTCAACAAGGAGTCGGGTCATATATGTGCCGTCGCTTTCGTTTGGAGTTCCTTGCAGAAACTCACTTGGTTGCTTCGGATCAGCTTTTCGACCGAGGAAAATGCAGGTCTCGCTTCTGCACTGTTGAACTGGGATATGGATAAATGGATGTCAGCTAAAGTTCGAGTTAGTCGAGGGAGCATCGGAAAAACGACCTGCTCTTTTCGAAATTGCAGATCAGATAATACAGAAGCTGCAGAAACCATCTGGTATTCTCAGGTAATAGTATCGACTGCATTATGATCTGCTGTTGCTACTATTGGAAACTTTTCATGTATAAGCATTTTTACTTCATTGTAACATGCCGGTGAAGATTAGTAGAAACAACGGTCAAACGATTATTCTTCACAAAACCGACGATAACTCACCGTCGCGGAATAAATTGGCCTTAAATAGAGAACAAAACCGGTTGGAGTGGAAAAATGGTTTGGAAGCTAAAGCTATCTTCTATATGTCATGAAACAAAAAGATTCATTTGGTAGTAAGTGGAACAACACCTTCTGGATGTATAAATATAGTAATTGGTCGTCTCTTTTTACATGGTCTCCTTCGTAGACTCTCCCCCTCCCCGTCCATTTTCTTCGCCGGCCGCCTCCCGTGAGGAGCTACGCTCCTTAGACTTTGACTTCACTGATCCGGTGCTAGACGACGACCCCTTAGACTTCTTCCCTCGAGAATGCTTGGGGATGGAGGGGTCACGGGCTGGTGACTCGGAACCAAGATTCGATGGCTGGTACTGCTTCGAGGACTTGACACTATCATCTGTGTCCCGGCTGGGAGAGTCCATGGACACGTTGGAACCTGACCGTCGGCGCCTAGAGTGTCTCGAGGAACCGGAACCCCGAGGAGAACTCACCGGTGAGTCGGCTGATGATGATCCGGAATGGCGTCTGGAACTCCTTGGTGCATCATTGCTACTCTTTCTAGCAGGTGAACCTGAGCCTGCACTCGGTGGGCGCCTTGGTTTTTGTTTCGACTTTTCACTTTGGAGAGTATAATCTGATCACACGAAATATATATAACCGTTGAAAAAGCAAAACATGCAAAATATGAAAACATTATACTAGTAGGAAAAATAACCTCCTGTTATTGAGAAAACAGGAAGTTCACTTCAATATTATTGCAACTATAACAATAAGTCCATCACACTCCTAAAATGACAATCTCAACATGCTCGTGCTGTGAGTACAACAACGAACACAAGTTAATTTTGTTAGTATCTTAATAACAATCCAAATTCTTAAATAACGAATTGTTACATTTTTCATGTTATTAACAAACTCATCATAACTCCAGCACTATAGTCTAATTTGTCTATTCCAGCACTTTGTAATAGTTGGCTAGCTTTAGTGGTTATTAAGCAAAAGAGTAAATGAATGGCAAACCTTCAGGTGTTGGATTTGTGCCAGGAGATTTCACTTCTGGTTGAGGATCTGGAGGATTTGCCAATTCTGCATTACCTTTGAATCCATCCATCTGCGGGTGGCAAATCACAAGATAAATTTCTCAAATTGTTGCTACTTTCCACATTATCGGATTAAAGAAAGAAAAGGGTTAGTGACTAAATTATTTATACCCAGCTTGGTGGACTGGCAGATGGCCCTTCCCATCCTATATGTGCCACATGCTTTACATCTGTTGGAAATCCTATCTCCATATCCGGTTCCTTCTCATCTGCATAGTTAAAATCTTTATATTCAACCAAAAAGTTATGAGTCGGTAGATATATCAGGCTAATAAACAAGTCAAACAAATTACAATCTACAATCCACCGATGAATCACTATTGAAATACCACATCCAATATGAATGCATATATTACTTGCAAAGTGCAAATGTTGGTGAATTTTGTTATAAATTTAAACCGATGAAAATCTGAATTAGTCAATAATAAAAATACTAATATTGTGATTTTGACAAAGAAAAGTTTGATCAATAAAATGGGTTGAAATGGTACGTACCAAATATTTGGGAAAAGTATTTGAAACCACGTATTATTCCTCCTTTCACCTTTGTCCCCATAATGACAAAAAGTAAGCTAACTTGCACGAAGACCCTTGCGTAAATTTCCCAGTGCTTCAAGGGAACGTACTCTATCCTGAACGAAAAAGCTCACGATGTAAAAAGTTCTGGAAATATTGACAAAAAAAATAAAAAACTTGCTTGAAGGATAAAGGACGAACAAACATTCCAATGAAAATCTTTTTCGATTTGTCGTCTCAAGCTTAGATCAAAACTAAAAGGTAACCAATCTCATTTCATGTACGAGATTTTCATCTCGCGCGGCACGAAAGAGAGCTATATATCTAAGTGATTTATGTAGTCTAGCAGTTAATTATTAAAGAGTTTCATACTTCAAAGTTAATCAAATAATTTGACAGATATTGTTTTCGTAAGAATTCTTTTGTTTTTTTTTTACTTTCTCGTGTGTAGATATCATCGGTTTAAAATTCTAAAGTTCATGTTACGTAAATTTGTCAAAATTATATTAAACAATAAATATGAGAGGAAATGCACGTGAATTCACACCTTGGAGACGGCGAGAGGACAAAATTCCGGGAACTCTTCTTCATAAGGCCATTGTACGTAAGAATCTTGGTGTTGCTTGAAACGGTATCAGCCTAATCTCCGTCTTTAAATTAAAATAATTTAATAATATACAGAGAGAGGAATAATTAATTATTCAGGCAGAATGGTTGGTTTCTTCCATTGTTGTTGTCTTTCCCACTCTTGCTGTTCTTGATTGATACTATGTCCAACCAAGAAGAGAAGAGGAGGAAAAGGACTCACAATTTGGAGAACTCAGGTTTTGTTGTTCCAATTACATGAATATTCTAGTTTTTGTTTTTTCTCTCTGTTGGTTTTTTCGGTGGACGACACGCTTTTCTTCTTTTGGTCATTCAAAACCAGTAGATGTCCTATTTTTTAGGATGAAAAACCCAAGGGAGTATTGCCAAAGATTTCAGGTGACATTGCCTAAATTTGGCATGTTCTTTCTATTGACTCATCTTTAATGGAATAGCTTAAGAGTACTAAGAAGTATAACTAATAGAAATAGCACATGCAGTGTTTTGCTATATTGATAGGTTTTTTTAATGATAAACAAAATTATTTATCTAAAATCATCCACTTTAAAAAATAAACTGGCTATTAAATTTGATGAGTTTTACCAAATACCTACGACCAGTGAAAAGATGATATATAAAGTGCCGATGAGTATTTCTCGGGAATCCGGATTATGAATTTACCAAATGTATACTAATTCTAAAAAATTATGGAGTGTGTAAAATGGTATAAAATATTACTTTTTATAAATACTATAATATATGGAGAATTAGTGATGACTAACCTAACACGGTAACACCGTTAACCGTGCCAAAATAACCATAGTTTTCAAAATCGGACCGGAGATCGACCTGGTCGTCTCGCCAATCTCTGATCCGACCGATCCGACCGCGGGTAACGAGTGGAGCTGAAATCTGCTCTGAGAGAGACTTTACACACTGTCTCTTGTGCTTGAGAAGAGACTTGAGATATACAACGTGTGCCTGCAATGCGTTTATTTTTGCGACGGCCTCCTCACGATCTTGTTCAACCGGAAGGTCCTCTAGTATTAGCTGGTCCAATTCTGTCACTTTGTTGGTCCATTCTTTGGCGTCGTCTATCTCGAAAAACTTCACTCACATGGTGTCATATTCGGCCGTCACATCCTCCATGTCCTTCATGGAGAATGTGTCGCGTCGAGGCATCTACAGTAAAATCGATAAACATATTAGTAGTATATTAATGTTTTTAACAGTGTAATATGTTAACATAAACCATTTAGATTTTATGTACATGAAGGTTGCTCTTACACAAACAACAAATGCACCCAGAAAATAACCTATCAGTAGCAACAAATGTACGTAACAGTAGCAATAGCCAATAGAATCATCCAACAAACAGCCATAGGTTTTCAACACTGACAACTATTTTTCCTATTTTTCCTCTAAAATATATTTTCATGATAAACACTATTTGACGTGCTAAACAAACCAAGAACAGAAAACAGAACCCAAAAAGTCAAATAAATCAAACTCGGGAACTGGAGCTGTGGCTCGCTGAATTAAATTCTAAGGCCCAAAGGGTATCTCATATATCGTAAAGATAGATTTGATGGACTCCATCGCCTGGGCAGTCGTACGTATCGAATATTTGAAGCTACCACCGTGAAAGAGGGGTTGGTAACTAGAAACCAAAGCTGCTGCGAAGGCTGGAGAACCTCTAGTGAACATGCTTTTCGGGTAGCAGCAACCGCGGACAACTAGTGGAGCTGAAATCTGCTCTGAAAGTGACTTTACACACTGTCTCTTGTGCTTGAGAAGAGACTTGAGATATACAACATGTGTCTGCAACGCGTTCATTTTCGCGACGGCCTCCTCACGATCTTATTCAACCGGAAGGTCCTCTAGTATTAGCTGGTCCAATTCAGCCACTTTGTTGGTCCATTCTTCGACGTCGTCCGTCTCGAAAAACTTTACACACATGGTGCCGTATTCGGCCATCACATCCTCCATGTCCTTCATGGAGAATGTGTCGCGTCGAGGCATCTACAACAAAACCGATAAATATATTAGCAGCATATTAATATTTTTAACAGTGTAATATGTTAACATAAACCATGTACATTTCATGTACATGAAAGTTGCTCTTACACAAACAACAAATACACCCAGAAAACAACCTATCAGTAGCAACAAATGTACGTAACAATAGCAATAGCCAACAGAATCATCCAACAAACAGCCATAGGTTTTCAACACTGGCAAACTATTTTTCCTATTTTTCCTCCAAAATATGTCTTCACGATAAACACTATTTGACGTGCTAAACAAACCAAGAACAAAAAACAGAACCCAAAAAGCCAAATAAATCAAACTCGGGAACTAGAGTTGTGGCTCGCTGAGTTAAATTCGAAGACCCAAAGGGTATCCCATACATCGTTATGATAGTTTTGATGGACTCCATCGCCTGGGCAGTCGTACATATCGAATATTTGAAACTACCACCGTGTGGAAGAGGAGTTGGTAACTAGAAACCAACGCTGCTACGAAAGCTGGAGAACCTCTGGTGAACATGCTTTCCAGGTAGCAGCGACCGTAGGCATAAGATAAATAATTGTTGAAAAATTTCCGTATCAAATCCAATCCATCAAACCTAAAATATTAAGATAAAGAGTGCCTAAATTTTCCAATTAACATGCATGCCGAAGTTTGTTTAAAATCTCGAACATGTCATGACAAGGATCGTATAAATAATAATGGATCACGAAATCACAAAATATTTTATCATCATGATAGAATTTCTATATCCAAACCAATATCTTATATACACAACATATAAAATTTTCTCGCTTATTAAAAAATCATCATATCAATCTGAGTACTTGAGATGTAACCATCAGCCCTCCTCAATGCCAAAAGATGGATATGAACCTTACTTACACCACCCAACAGTTCACTTTGGTGCCAAAGCCAACAAATTATTGATTCATAACAAACTCTATTTCAAAGTTCAAGATGGATGGGAAACGATCCTCACCCCAGAGAAGAAAAAAAAGAAAGAAACAAAT
>SOPF01017620.1:0-10364 GCA_012979155.1 Hypericum perforatum
GACATATATTCTTTTCACTTTGCCAGATAATCTTGACAAGAACATGGTAGAAATGTAAAGGCACTTTCCGGAAAAGGCTGGTGATATAAGAAAAGGAAATTCGTATCCACGGGATTTCCGCGGTATAATAATAATAAATAATTAATATAAAGTAAAAGCGTTAATTTCCTAGTCATTGAGTTGGCAACGTCCACATCGGCCATTATTTTCAAATTCTAATTTGACATTTTCTTCTCACAAAAAAAGTTTGGCCGGGAATATATATATTTTTTTTTCGCTGGGATTTAGTTTAGATTTGCGTGTGGTTCAACGTTGCCGCTCGCACAGAACATCGCCTCTATGCGTGACGCGTAAAGCCTATTATCTGCGTCCTCCCGTAATTATTGACGGGTCAAAACGTAGCCAGCCAAGCTCTTATATTTTGATTATTCATACCAATTTCGACCTAAGATAATATGTTTTGTATTATCCTTCATTTTGGCATTGATTATAATTTGAAAAATTCATCGATGAATTTTCTTAAAAAATATAAATCCTATGTGTTAATAATTTTGTCCCACTATTAGATTAGACTAACAAATACTAACACAATCTATATAAGTCTAATAAGGTTACGTTTTTTATGACAAAGAACCCATTTTTTACTTTAACGACCAAATATTTTTTTCTAAAATATATCATAATTTTTGTAATAAATATAACACTAATATATTTGATTATTAAACTAAATATTAAAAAAATCAATGAGGTGAAAATTCATTCCTCAGTTCTCGCCCGCGCGATGGTGGTGACAAGTTTCGAAGCCGAGCGGGTTGGTGGGCCATTATGTCCTTTTTTATTTTTTATTTATCTATCTATTTAATTTCAATTAGTATAATGTTAGTTGTCTAAACAGATTTTTTTAATAATATTTTCATAGTTATCTAAGCTGATCTTATCTTCAATAAAATTTAAAATTTGAAATATAAAATTTCTAGTATTTCAAATATCTATAAATAGAATCCAAAGTAATTTAATTCAGCATAACTGCCAAAAGTTTGTAAACTAAATTACTTATGTAGTTAGATATTTTTTTATTTGTATTTGTATGTTTTGATTTTTTTATAATTTTTGTTCTCTTAATTTTACTTTATAATTTTTATATTTATACTTTTTATTATCGTATTCTTGATTAATGTATTTGTAATATTTAATTTCGTATCATATAATTTTAACATAAATAAATGAAATTAATTATGACTTGAATTCTTGATATTAGTACAAAAATGTTGTTGAGATGAATTACGTAAGAATAAGAGCTAAGTTAACTGTTTATTTTGTTCGTGAGTTTGGATGGATTGCATAGTAATGATGAGACGGAAACACTTGGGGATAGGAAGCATATGCAGACAGAGGCCTGCGAATTGAGTTTTTGTCTGATTGGTGGATTTGTATTGTCTTTATGTATTATAACAACAAAATGTGTATTTGGTTAACAAGGATCAGAACAACGATTAGGACTCCCCGACATTTCACACATATATACAAATGTTGGACAGCCACCAGAATGAGCAGGCCAACCGAAACGACAGCACAAGTACTGTCATCAAATCAATTTAGAGCACTGGCAGATCCATCTGCTTATGACCTTTAAAGTGGTGGATGCAAATGTATTATGATGTATGGACGTATGGTTTCTCTTTAAGCCAACCACAGCCTTTTTTTTATAAAAAATTTCCCATGTCAAGGATTTCATTATAAAGACATTTGTCCCAATGACGCAGATTCGATAGAAAGTTCGTACCAACGAAGGATTTATTTCTACCGAGTGGATAGATTTTTAAATTATATGTTTGTGGACATTTTTTAAACGTCAGATCGATCGATGTTAAAAAAAATTTAGACGTTAATATAACCAAATTTTCGAGGTGGATCTCGGGGTTAACCCTCCCAACGCCGTTGCAGGGGATCGAACCTTGGTTCGCCCTTCCAAGTGCAGTTCCTGGCACCACTGCACCAACTGCGCGTTGGTTATTTTGATTGCAATATTATATTACCTAAATAAGCTCTTAACTAGATAGTTATTGAAAGTGGTCATGACCACTAATACGGTAGACAAACAAAATGAAGTTTATGTCAGGAAGGGAATCCTCCGAGGATGGGATTCCTAATCTGCATACGTCACAATGCTCATCAACAAAAGTTTTTCCAAATTCGTAAGGATGATTAATTGCTTTTATCATTGGACGACACGGTTGCACTGACGTAGTAAGTTGACCCTTGCATAACCTTTAAGAGTTTTTATTTATGAAAAAAGATTTATATTCACAACTATATATGTAGATTTTGGAAGATGCTAGAGAGAGCACTGCACTTATCGTATGACAGGATTATACAAACTCGATTAAAATAAACAAAAAAATATAAAAAATTCATCGCCTCTCGATTTATTCAATGATCGAGACCAAATTTATCAATCTTTATTATGTTGGATCGGAAAATTCATTGACTACACAAACTCACATTTTTAACAATCAACATAGTCTTCCATTCTTGGAGTCGAATCAATTTGCTAGCTTTGCATCGGTTCACATGATTATTTCTTGGCAATATTTCTAAGTGAGCTGCAAATGGATCTACGGGTTCACCAACCATTAACGATTCTATAACCATCATATGGAATGAAAAATGGAGAGATAAATAAAACTGAATTGTGAACTTGTTTTTTTTATAAATAAAAGATTTTATTACCCACCAAAAAAATTATACCAAAGGTGCACAAAGTGCACTACACCAAACTTATGAACTTGTAATCTTATATTAAATGCAAATGAGGAGATAAAACAAATGGATGTGGTGAACTTGTCCCGTTAACAGAGATACAAGTTGGCACAAAATTAACCATGATTTCAAATTGTCAAATGCAAGAAACCTATGTAAAAAATTAATATAAACCATAACTCGATCAAACTACTTTATTTGTTTGTGCAAGTGGTATTATAATTTCCAACCAAATAAATGGTTATTATATTTCTTCCATTATAAAAAGGTTATGTACTTACGTTTGCGACAAAGGACCCTAATTTATAGATCATCATGATTACAGCTGGAAATAAAAATCTTATATAAAACTGACAACTTAGGACAAAATAATTCAAGTCGGAGGTTAGCTCTTTAGTTAGGCATTATAAGCCACATACCGGAAAGAAAAAAAGGTTGTTCTTTTGGTAGAACTAGAAAGTGGAATCATTCAGTTCATGGAATGTGGCATCTAACTTTTGAGCAGATTGTGAGTATAATTTCAATGCTTGCTCTAATATTAAAAAAATGCAGGGACAAATAATTATGATTCAAATACTGATGGCGATAAAAATTAACTATCGACAAATATAGTGAAACCTGTAGAGGAAAAAGGTCGAGTGACGTGATTCTTCCATCTTCGTAATAAGTTGTTGGCTTGTAGACGACCTTTCTACCGCACAAACGAATAATCGAGTGCCTTATAATAGTTAAAGATTGGGGATCGGAAATTCAAATTATTGTCGATAATTTTGGGAATCTTTTGATACTATGCGGTGTCAAAATTTTCTTTGAGATGTGTAAATAAAGTTGACAAAAATTGTCTATTAAAATTTTTATACTTTACTCAAAATCTTAAATTAATCGATAAATATTTGTTTTACACTTGCATGATTTTCCTTGTTAGCGCTTTAGGGAACACACATAATTCTGCTAGTGAATTGCTCACGACGTGTACTCATAAATAAGCCAAAATTTAAAGAACATCAGCGGTAACCAAAGACACCTAAAATCTCTATTTCCTTTTACACTATAGTCCAAGGTGCCGATTGATTAGAAACGATTTCCTCTTTCTTCCGCACCGACAATGAAATATGATATCTCAAAATCAAGAAAATTCAGCAACTTTTTTTTTCACAAATGATTATTAAACTCAAACCACTAAAGATTTTCACCCCCACTATATAATACTAGAGCAAGATCTGAAATAGTAAAGTTTATTGGATGATCCAAAGCAGGAATTTACTGGCTGAATCAATTAATAGTCCAAACTGACGACTTTTCCAAATTTACACCTCATTGTTCAACTTTATTGCCTTAGTGGATCAAAGCACCCAGAGGACGTAACCCGGCCGATAGATTTAGGCCCATCTCCTTCACCGAATCCAAAAATACAGCGAAGGCCCACTTCTGAAGTCACCTACGGGATATAAGAATGGGAGTCAAGTGAGGGTTTCTTAGGGGTCCCCTCCTAGTAAATTTTTATTTTTGCTTTTGAGTAGGTTTTTTTATGATTTTGTAATTTTTTTATATAGGTTTTGATCCTACCTTAAAAAAAACATAGTTATCGAAAGTGGTCATGTCCACCAATATGGTAGACAAACAAAATGAAGCTTATGCCCGGAAGGGAATCGTCCGAGGATAGGGTTCCGAATCTGCCATGCATACGTCACAATTCTCATCAACAAAAGTTTTCCTCAAATTATTTTTTTAGATAAAGTTTTCGCAAATTCTTAAGGATGATTAATTGCTTTTATCATTGGACCATACTTTTGCCGCGTGTTACTAAATAGACCGTTGCATAGTCTTTAAGAGTTTTTATTTATGAAAAAGAGAATAATATCACAACTATAAATATATGTTTTAGAAGATGCTAGAGAGCACTGCAAGTCTGCACTTAGCATATATCAGGATTACACAAACTCAATTAAAAGAATTAAAAAAACAACCATCCAATGACCAAGACCAAATTGAGCATCCTTTATTCTGACCAAAAAACTGGTCATATATTTTTACATCTTTTACGATCAACACGATATTTTTTTTAGCCAAATCAATTTTTTACGACCAAATAAAATAAACAATAACTCGATTAAACTATTTGATTTGTTCCTTTATTTGTTTCCGCAAGTGGTTTTTATAATTCCCAACCAAAGAAATATAGTTGTTATATTTCTTCCATAATAAAAAATGTTATATACTCCCGTCTGCGACAAAGGACTCTAATTTATATATCATTATGATAATAGCTGGAAATGAAAATCCAATATAAAATTGACAACTTAGGACAAAATAATCCAAATCGGAGGTTGGCGCTTTAGTTAGGCGCTAAAAGCCATATACTGGAAAGAAAAATATTGTTCTTTCGGAAATTCGGTAGAACTAGAAGCGGAATCATTCGGTACACAGAATGTGGCATCTAAACTTTTGTGCATATTGTGAAACTTATGACTAAATAACTTTATTAGTGACACTAATAGTATAAAACAATTGCAGGGACAAGGGATCATGGTTCAAATAATGATAGCGAATTCTTTATTATTATCGAATAATATAGTGAAATCTGTGGTAGGAAAAGGCCGAGTGACGTTTTTTTATAAGTAAAGTTTATATATATCTCATTAAAATTATAGTTAGTAAAAATATTAAAAAATATAAAGCTTCCAAACGAATAATCGAGTGCCTTATAGTAGTTGAAGACTGTGAACTGGAAAATGAAAACTATTCTTGATAATTTTAGGAATCGTTTGATACCACGTGGTGTCAAAATTTTCAGTTTCGAGTGTGTGAACAAAGTTAAAAAAAACTCGCCTATTAAAATTTATATATTCGATTAAAAATGTTAAAACAACAATTAGATAAAATTTTCACAGTTAATGATTTCCCTTGTTGGCGCTTTAGGGAACAAATATAATTCTGCTAGTGAATTGCTCACGATGTGTACTATAAAATAAATTTAGCTAAAATTCAAAGAACGTCAGCGGCAACCAAAACACCCTAAAACATCTCTTTCCTTTTACACTATAGTCCAAGGTGCCGATTGATCAATTATTCGTCCAATTCCAAATTTACTCGTCCTTGTTCAACTTTATTGGATCGAAACACCCTCATAGGACGTAAGTCGTAACCCGGCCGATGATTCAGGCCCATCTTCTTCTCCGAGCCCAAAAATACAGCGAAGGCCCACTTCGGCCCACGGTTCCATAGTTGGATCCAGATGTCCTTTCCTATCCTCTCGCAAAATTATTCCAGCACCCTTTCCACCAACGTTTTCTTTATAAGAATCTAAGATAACAATTCTCTTAGTAATTCTTTTTATTAATTTACACCATGTCTCTGAAAAGAGAAAGGAAAAGCACCTACTCATACTAGGTGTAAAGAAATTGGACTGGAGATTAAGGGTCAATCCCTTGCATGTTAAATTGGTGTAAAATTTTAGTTTAAAAAACTACAAGTCTAAAATTTTACTTTTTTCTTATTTGTAAAATTAGAAATTAAAATCTCTTGAAAATCAATTTTTTTTATTACTTCGATGAAGTCTTATCAAACACAATACTATATTGCACAAGGGGAATCTAAGCAAAACCAACAACGAGCATTAAGAGGTTGACTTGGCAAAATTTCGGCGCAACGATTCTCTTGACATCATTTAATTGTGATGTCTTGGTTTGGTTAGGTGAACTAGTGTCTGTATCAATGTTCCATTTTGTGAATATTAGTTGAGCTGGAACTGAAAGAGACGTTAGTTTCGGAGACATGTTCCACGGTGGAGATTAAAGGGCAGATTCCAAACCCCTCCTAAACCGATTTCACAAGGGCAAAATGTGGTAGATTCTAAGGACCCTCAGTGTCGTGTTCTTTTCATTTTTTTTTGGAAAAGCAAATGGGGTATTCTAAGTTTACCACTAAATTATCGAGTCGACATTAGGATATCTACTAAATTAATAAACTTGAGCTAGATGAAATGTACCTTAGAAATCAAAACATCTCCATCTGGGAGGAAAACCCTTCACAAATCGGAAAAACCAGCTCCCGAAGAAAGATCAGAAAAAGGGAAGTATCTAATATGAGACCACACGCATCGGCCGGGGCGTGCGGCCCCGGGCTGACATGTGGCGGCACGTCATTGTGCGTGCCGCGCGCCTCGCTGACACGCGTGCTGCCCCCGCGTGTCAGCGAGGCGCTCCTCGCCTCTCCTGCTGGGGCGCGACGCGGGTGACGTGGCCTGTTCTGATTGGGCCACGTCACCCAGTCTTATTTAAAAAAAAAGAAAAAATTGAAAAAATTCGAAAAACTTTCTAAAAATTTATTTTAGTTTTTTTGACTTTTTTGTCCAATTAATTTTTTTAATAATTTTTTGTTAATTTTTTACAAATTTTTGAATCCAAATAACGAGACTTTTCAGATAAAAAAAATGTGTGTGGTCCAAAATTGATGTAAAAATTTGTGGATTGCTCGAGAAAAAGACCTATCTCCAGGCGTTGATTGCTCGAGGAAAAGACCTATCTCTAAACGAGGAAGCGATTAAAAATTATTTAATTTCACAATTGTATAATAAGGATTAATCAAAATCCTTTATGTAATTTCAATTTCGTTTTTAAATTTAAATTTCAGTTTTTAAATTTATGTAATCATTTCAAGTTCCCATGTAATATATTTCGAATTTATTAAAATTTTCATTTCGCAAAATTTGTTGTTTTAATTTTTTTTTTGGTGTTTTCGAAGTCATGCAAAAAAATACTCGAGTTTGGTACAGTTAGCTGAATTAAAAAAAAACTGAGTTGACAAAAAAGCTGACGTGGTGCCCAGGACGTGGCACTACAGCAGGGGTGTGAGTGTGAGCTAAAACAGGGAGCAGGGGCGCACTAACGTGGCACCCAGGATGTGGCACTGTAGCGGGGGTGTGAGTGTGGATGGTCTGACATGTTTTGGATGTTGAGTGGGGCACGATTGGCCAAGGCGAACAGTAGGCTATTGCGGGTGATTTTTCTTATTTTGTTTCTGTTCTTGTTTCAACTCATATTCTGTTCTTGTTTCAAATTAATATTCTAATTTTTTGGTGAATATTAAAATTAGCCTATTAGGTTTAAACTCATATTCTAACTTAAATAGTTTTATTTATTTAAAGGTATTATCTATAATATTAAAATATGTTATTTAAGATTGAGTATGACTTTGTAATTCTTTTCAATCAATAAATTTTTTTTTATTTCTTTTCGTGAACTTAGTTATTAGACCAAATTATATTATATTTTGTGTTCGACAAAAAAAATAGTGAAAATATTTCTTGTTATCTCACGAATTCTCTCATTTTTGCTGCCACCAGCAAATTCTCAAGCCTCATCGAGCATCTTGGTCACTTTACAAATTTAAGTAACGTCCAACATTTAAGACACTACAGCTTCTATTCTTCTTAGGTCCGTGTCTATGCAAACAAATCACTTTTGTTTCTAAACTATACTGTGTTAATCTCACTAAGTTTGTAGTTATGGTAAATTTATTTATAAATGTGAAAATTTTAGGTGATTTATTCATGTTTATGAGATATATAAAAATTAGGGTAAATTACATCTGGCCCCCTCGGGTTTGCTATATTTAACACTCGCCCCCTTGCTATTCTAAAATCGATTAAAAAATCTTTTCTGTTCGGCGAAATTGTACGAATCAGCCCCTCATGCCAGAATCGGAGATTTTCTCCGGCGAGGAGGCTCGCGAAATGACAAAAATGTCCTTGACTAAAAAACAAAAATTTCTTCTCTCTCCTCATCCCTTCTCCTCCCTCCTCTTCCTCTCTCCTCCTTCTCTCTCCTTCTTCTTCTTTCTTCTCCTCCGTCCCCGCCACCCATCCACGGTCTTCCTTCCTATGTTAATTATCAACTCACTAATTCAATTCAATTCCGTAAACCTGAAACCAAAAAACCCATCCACAGCCCTCCTTCCTTCCTAAGAACCCATCCACGGCCTTCCTTCCCAAAACTTAATTATGACCCACAGGAAATTTCTGGTTCCCAAATCACTAGCCTTAATTGCCACGTTCTCAGTTGCCCATCGATCCTGGATACGCCCAAAAAGACTAGAGGTTGGATTTTGATGAAAGGAGAGTGAATCTGTTTGCAATGAGAGGTTGAGAATTCAATGGGTTGGTGACGATCTTGGTTTCGGTGACGGAGCTGAGTAATAAACGAAGGGAAATGTTCCGGTCAACCGTTTTGCATGCCCGATCGTGTTTCGGTCGTTGATTCTGCCGTCCACCGATCCCCCAAGCTTCCCTTTGATTCCGTCATCTCCCGTTCCCCTAAGCTCGCCATTGATTTTGCCGTCTTCCGTTCCCCCAAGGGCTCCTCCGGTAATTGTTTGCCTCTCTGGCATGTTCAAAATCAAACGCCTTGTCGCTGATCAATTTCGTAGTTGTTCCTTCTTGACGACGGCTCGCGGCTTGAGGTCTCATCCAATGGCTTCCAAACGCATCTTGAAGGAGGGAGGAGGAGAGCTTGTGAATTGGATGTCCCAAGTGAAATTATTGATTGCCGTTTGTGAATTGGATGATTCCAGGGAGGAGGAGAGCTTCGTTCCAGGGAGGAGGAGGATGAAAAGGAGGGAGGAGAAGGGATGAGGAGAGAGAAGAAATTTTTTTTTAGCCAAGGGCATTTTTGTCATTTCGCGAGCCTCCTCGTCGGAGAAAATCTCCGATTCCGGCATGAGAGATTGATTCGTACAATTTCGACGAACAGGAAGGGTTTTTTAATCGATTTTAGAATAGCAGGGGGGCGAACGTTAAATATACCAAACCCGAAGGGGCCAGATGTAATTTACCCTAAAAATTATAACATAATATCTTAATAAATTGTTCTTACTAAATTCGTGACACATTTATTCTTACCCCAATGTCATGACACATTGTCACCTTTAAAAAAAAAGTATCCTTACAAAATAAAAAATTGCTCACTCTTGACTATTTGCGGCTCATATATAGCAGAAAAAGCCATAGCCAAAACTCTATTTGCGAATGCTGATGCAAGAATGCAAAATTCCGCGTCAGTTCAACAGGGACTAAGCGACTGCATTAGTTCCAATTTGTTGGCACAAAATCTCTCGTCCGCTAAAATTGCATGGAAGTGACATAATTGGTTTCATTTGCTATCAGACACCTGAAGAGGAAAGTTTGAGAAGAAATAAAAGCAACCAAATCTCTTGCACATGACTGTGGGTGATACCAATCTTCCTTTAGTCTCAAGTGCTACATGAATCTGATGCCTTCCTCTTATTCCTCTACCACAAAAACCCTCTCTTTCTATCTTTCTCCATTTTCATGTCAAGCTAGAAATTATATAACAAGAGGTGGAACCAAATGCAAGGCAGGGGGCATCATCAGAAAACATAACATCAAAACACAGAACTGGTCTGAACACCATCAATAAGGAGAACATGGCGAGCCAGCAGCCAACTCGTCCTTGGTTCCGCTTGCCATCCGTCGCCCGCCCTGCCCCACCCCCAACTCCAGCTGCAGTCCCCGAGGCACCTCCTCCCCAGCCGCGGCCTACTCCCATAAGGCCCACATTTAGGCCCATCGCTCAGCCTCAGCCTCA